>JAPXVT010276335.1:0-16032 GCA_029823135.1 Acanthurus reversus | reverse complement strand
CAGAGGCTGCTTCTGACCAAAGAGGTAAATACAAAGGGCATACATGAAAACCAAAAACTTAACACTACTGTCAACATTTTTGACTCCACATTACTATGAAACTTGTAATTAATATTCACAGACTCCAGAGGATTATTCTTGACATTGGAGACCCCTTGAACATTTCACTAGCAGCACTCGCTGGCAACGTTTCAAACATAAATCTAATTAGTGGAAGGCAATTGAATCCATGTCCCAAATGCTGGCTACAACACTAGACAATTATCAAATCTTAACCAATTTTAAAGACATAGGAGAAGACAGATATAAGAACAGTTTCAACCAGTTTTTAACATTACAATCCTCTGAACGCACACACCACACGAGTCGTCCAGACCATGAGACCACACACCTGCTGTTTGTAGTAACAATTTCACAGTGGCGATTGCACAGACGTGATCTCACAACAGAATAATAACATAGCAGCTGATGCTAAAAAGTTGCTGCTACTTTGTTAGTATTAGCACACTTTACTCACTTGTTACATCCAATGTGATTGCATTCTCCGCTCACACCTTTTCCTTGTTAGCCCTGTTGCGGTTTGTTTTGCATGAGACAGCACTCACGCTGTTGCCATAATTCCACAAGCTGGTCTCCATATTTAATATTCCACTTGGCTCAGAGCACAGTTTTGTTTATTTTTGTTGCCTTTGTAACTATAAAAGTACTCAAAATCCAGTTGGTGATGGCTTCGTGGTCTGCTCGTCTTCATTGGCTATTGTGGGTTTTCCGTTGGATGCAAACCGACTTGGACTTGTAAATACCGATGATGTTTGATATTTACGATTCGAGATCAGAGAGGTTCTGACTTGATCGGGAGCAGCAAAATAATTGTATTGACAACGCACACTTGAGAAGTATTTGGAAAAATTATCGCTTGCAACCAAGCCGCAGATCAGTTTGATATGGCACATATGTATGTGGTGATCTATGTATTTGTGTATTGTACAGAAAATCATCCATTATTCCGTCCTGTCATCCATCTACTCATCCTCCTTATATCAATCCGCTTTGTTTTTTATTCAATAAATGGTTAAATGCCTCTTGGATCCATGTGTTTAAATGTGCACATCGACTAGCAGTTCAACAGGCTAGCATTTCTGTAGACATATTGACTCCTACTAATTAAATGTAGTGATTTTTTTCAGGGTGTGAAATCAATTTAGCAGCACACATTGAACCAACATCACAAGACCAACTTGGGGGAAAACACTGAAGAGAAACCATAATTTTATGGAATATTTCTTGTGTGTTTTTTGCTTCTGAATTAGTTTTAATGTAATATTGACTAATTTCACCGAAGTCCTTTACTGGTTTTTGTGTATCCAGGTTTTTGAGTATTGGGAGTACCATATTAATTGTGTTACAGCATCGGCTGGGAGTGGGCATACTGTATCATTTCTGCACTGAGCTCGACTGCGAGAGGCATGTATATGAGACAGCTTGTCCATAAAATGAAAATTCAAAGTTCCTGTGATGAGATAGATTATTCTTTAATTTCAATTATTTTTAATATCAGCAGGGCAGATAAGCTACACAATATTTTTGTTGTGTGTTTGGCCTTTAAAGTGAGAATGGAGAATTTGAGAGAGCTAGCTGAACATGTGCTGCTGTGTGTTTGGGCCGATGTCCACCATGCTATTTTCCTGTGGGATACACGTTAAAACTTCTCCTTTTTCTTATGTAAGGGGTGTTGTTGGAAAGATAGAGCCCATGTTGACAGAATTTTGCTCTATGTGGATTCAAACAAGAAAAAAACTGAGTTGAACAAGATTTGGCAGATTTGCACCAGAACACAGTGCAGCGTAGTTGGGTGATGCAGACAGTCCTGACTACATCTGCTCAGATCTGAAGATTTATGAAGTTTTTTTGCAATAAATTTAGCAACCAGATTTTTTTTAAACGTGGGTAAACCTGCTAAAAACAGGTGAATGACTCCTTTTGCTTTATCAGTAGACAACGTACCCTTTCTGCTTTGTTTTTTTCTCATGTTGTCACATTCATCATCACCACTGCTCCAGAAAACAAGGAGCATGCAGGCTGTTGACAATGTTACAACAATTACTATTTTCATTTCTTTTGATTCAGGCGCTCTTTCAAGATCAAGGCCAATAAATTATGATTTTGTGCAGTTCATACAGAGACAAATGCAATATGATGTAGTAAATTGCAGTGTCTCTTACAGTGCCTATAACTTAGACTCACAAGTTAGTATCTAAATGCTTTGCTTAACTAGAGACTGATGACCTGCCCCAAGCTGTCATTGCTGAACAGGGTGGAGACAATTACAGAGTTTAAAAAAATTTTGCATTGCAGAACCAATCCTAAGTCTTTGGGGCGGTGGGGACAGTGACTTGCTGAAGTCTTGTGCTTGTAAACACTGTCTGACCAGCAACACTAACACCAAAGAAAACTCCCTCAAAGTTTGTTGATGTTTGTCGCATTTGCGGCAAATCATTTTGATCGGTTAAAAACAAACGTAATCTTTTATAAGGGCATGATTCATCTGGCCGGTCGGACAGTACATTGGCTTTGGAGACATTACAGAATGAGTTACACAAGGAGACAGACTACCCAAAGCGGTAAGCTGGAGCTGTTGCAAGCTTTTAAAGCTGATGGGGAGCGAATTGGCAATAATAATCTAATAATCTAATGTTGCTCTGGGCATCCATTTGCAATGTTTAAAAAACTTCTCTTCATGTTACAAAGTGATTCACTATATCTCTAGTCTGTTTCCCTGTGGAGGAGAATAGGGCGAGCGCACTATTTCCAGGAAGGCGTCTCCTTTTCAAAAATGTAAGGGATGTTGCTTTGTTAGTGGCCGTTCTCGCCGCTGTCCCCGCAACCGCCTTGAATTCTGACATCCCCAGACGATGGCTAGGCGGAGATCTCCAGTTGTCTGTTATCATGAGACTACCTGTGACTTGACTCTCCACTCACATCAGGAGAAGCTCTTTTACTTTACTATCTTGCTAGTGTTCTTAGCTATGCTGGGTGTACACTGTACGATTTTATAAATTTTGTTGTTTAATTCCGACTTACACTATACAAGCAAATCAGATGCAATGTACAGCAAAAGCTCACAATTTATGCAATTTATGGACAGTAACGTTATGGCTTGTCCATTTTGCAGAGCAAACTGGAGGTAAGTCAGCTACTCTTACTGTTGTCAACTTGATAGCTAACATTAGCCACACTCTGACTACTGTGGTGCTCCTTTTTTTCCCTTGTTGTGCAGTTGCATTCGCCATGGCATTCAGACGCTCTGTTTGCCATTTTGGGCAGGCACAGTGAGGAAAAAGGCACTGACAGTAAATCTAGTTGTTGCTCTGCTTCAACTGTGAGAGAGCCTGAGTCGACTGACCAGAATTTCTGGCATGTCAGAAATTTATCTGATCTTCTGACGGCCGTTCAGGAGTGGATAATTGGCCCTCGCTGCCCCCTGTACACTACCAGGATAGGACACCCGACAAAGCCTAAATCGCTTCGACTCTAAAATGAGTTGTGCAGCTCAATAATCAGATCAAAAGCAGTCTTAAGTCGCACAGTGTATGCCCAACTTTATACATTGTCATTAAAGTGTAATTATGTATGACGTAGCAGATCAAATGAGAAAATGACTTGATCTTTTATTTATGGGAGAAAATATCTTAACATATACCTATCACTTGTAAGTATAGTTATCTGCTAAGCCCTCTGCTCTTCCATCTGTTTCCATCTGTTTGTTTATGGGTTGGGTATTTGAACAAAATCCGATATTGATGCAATTCCAGAAAGTTTGTGTGTGAATTGTTACTCTTGGAACAATTGTTCAGCTCTGCTCGGCTTGATTTGCTAATTAACTGTCTGACCACCTTGGCAAGATGTCAGGCTAAGTTTCTCCAAAAGGTGTTTTGTTTTGACTTTAAGAAATGGCGCCCATTAATTTTAAAAGAGCAAAACCAAGAGAGAAAACTTCAGCAACTATAAGATGCAACCAACCCTGCAACTTCTTCACTCAGATTCTCAGTCATGGACAAATGCATCTGTTGGGTTTGGCCCGCTGTACAGGTGTCTGCAAGGACCATTGTGGATGCAGGCAGAAGATGAAGTAGCTATGCAGATACAGAATGCATCATTTGTGCTTCATTCTTTTAAGAACTTCAGGAGAAGTCCCCATCATGAATATATAACAACTCAACAGCATATTGTAAATAAAGCAGAACTGTTTGGCACTACATGACAGCTGTTACTTTGCAGAAGGAAGTGTTCAGAAAATATTCCCTCACATAGTCCCTGTCCTAAGTTACTCTCCTTTTCTCAAACTCAAGGCCAACTGAACAATGTGTGCTGTTTTCAGAGAGGAAAATGGACTATGCTGTTGTATATCACATTGTTTCTAACAGTCACATTTAGCTTGTGCTGTATAAAGTATAATCGGGGTATTTCGAAATCCTGAAGGTATGATTTATGACATGGCACAGTCTATAGGTTTTTTTTCTGAGCACCGGTGTGTTTTTTCCTCAGTGAAGAAACTTATTTGCACAGCTGATCCGAGCACTTGAATTTGAAAATCCGGAAACTTTTAAGAGAGGCACTGGTGGTGTCACTGTCACTTCTTTTGCAGCAACCAATTAAAGGCTGGGACTATTTCTTTGTGACCAAGAAAATCGAAAAGTTTAATTTGGCTTTTTCTGTCGATCCTAAGCTTATTATGTAGAGAAAAGCAAGACGGAGAAGAAGGTTTGTGGAAGCAGACGGGTTGGACATTGAATGTCCCTGGTGTGTTGGGGTTTTACCACATTACACATTGTGAGCTTGTTGTTAGCTGTGTGGTCAAACTTTCTGTCACTGTAACATTAACTTCACTACCTGACTAATGTAAGTCAACCCCTACCAGCATTTTTTACTGTCACTGTACCGGCACTTCATCCCCGCACTCCAGCCAGTGATTTTCTGCCATAAAGCAGTAGCCTCAAACTAATAATGGGGCTGGAGTGTTTTTTGTTGAAGCTATATCCTTCTCTGTCTAAATGTGATCTAATTTCCTCCAAATACTCACAAAGTATGCAGACAAGTAAGTAAACAATGCCTATTTATGTCACAGACACCAGCCACATAAGCACTTTTAAGACCCTGAAATACTCCAAATCAGACAAACAGTCTGGGCAGACAGGAGCGCAGGGATCTGCAAGGGCCTGTGTGGATGCGGGCAGAAGATAAAATGAACTTGGCATGAACCCTCACAGCTGTGCAGATACAGAATGTCATTTGTGCTTTATTCTTGCAAAGGAGACCACTGAAGGTTTCAGAAAAAACAGCTTCAGGAAGAGTCTCCATCATAAATGTAATAACTCCACAGCATATTGTAAATAAAGCAGAATTGTTTGGCACTGCATGACAGCTGTTAATTTACAGAGGGAAGTGTTAAGGAAAAATTTCCCCACATAGGCCTTGTCTGAAGTTGCTCTCCTCTCTTTTCATTCTGCACGAAGCTGCAACACGTTACATTAGCATTGATTGTATTATAAATAACAACAGTAGCAACCATTGTGCTTAAAATCCTGATGTATATTGTTGGAGTCACATGAAAAAGAAGTTGAGGCAGATAGATTGGTGAAGAGTGAGAGAGAGGCAGAGAGAGGGTACTTAAGGGGTGACGAGGGATAGAGGGAGGGTTTACCCCATCAGCTGTGTTTTCTCTGGAAGCTTACTGCTGCTGTTGGCAGCTTCACACGCATTCTCTCTTTCCCTTCCTCCCTCTGTTCTCCAGATATAGCCAGCTATGTGGAGAAGCCTACAACTAGCTTTTCCCCAGAGGCCTCCGTCTAAGAGCAGGGTTTATCTGACACAGGCTTTTGAAGTACAATACCAAGCAAAGACACAGCAATTCTTCTATAAAGCTGACCCTTATGTCATTCAAGTGTTCAAATGAACAGAATTTCTCAAAGGTTAAATTTAGAAAAATCTTAGTTAGAAACCCAGGCGGGTTAAAGGGTCATTCAGGCAGTGTAGGACAGGTTTTATTGAAAGTTACAGACAATGTAGAAGCTTACAGTGGGCATGAATTTGTGAAATGTTTCTCCTTCAAGTACTAAACTCAGGTTATAGTTCTGCTAAAATAATAATGATGATGGATAATGAATCCATCATCAAGCAGGCTTACAGAAAACCTCCTCTGATGTTTCACACACAGCGATGGCTGCATTAGTATGCACACTTGTGCACTGAACCTAATGTGATTACAAGAGCAGCGCAATTGAAACACAGACCACATACACCTTAATCTGATGATCTCATTTTAATGAGTTATTTTTATTGTCGACGCTGGCAATTAAGACACGCAGAGAGTTCAGTCTGCTTTAGGTGTGAGGTGCAGATTTGTGTGTGTGGAGGAGTGGAAGCACATTTAACATTTTTCATTTATTTTAAAAAATAATATCTTTATTTATTTTATTCATTTATTTTACATTTCAGTCCACAACAGCAAGAATAACAGTGACATGAAGGAAGTGACTCAGTGTTTACAGGATGTAAGGCAAGTCGTCTGACTGATCAACAACAGACAGAGACGAGATGAGTCTGAGTCATTTGCAGCAAAATAGACAGGTACCAGTGTCTTGAATCTGATTTCCGGTAGCTTCCAATCAGGCTGTGGAGGGGTGATGTATGAGAACTTAAGCAGAATGAAGACCAGCAAGGTCAGATGGCACATGTAGGCAGCCTGGAGGACACGCGAAGTGGACAAGAACCTTAGCTGCTCTTTGGACATACAGATGTTTCCTCCTGTGTGGAGGATGAATTTACAGAAGCAGGTTGTCACAGTGATGTTGGCGGTGAAAAGCAGCTTATTTAGGCCCAGTCACATTTCTCATTTTTACCCCTTCCCCTTCCCCCTGGACAAAAGTTACAGGGGGTATTGGTTGAAATCTAAATGGGACACATCTCCAAGAATGTGATATGTATACATTTGTCTGTAATGGCTTTCACAGTAAGCAGACGTGATGTGTTTTTGCTGGAGCTGTACAACATGACCTTTTTGCACCTCCAGATGATGTTATGAACACAGACACAACATTGCTAAATTTTTCAACTTTTCTGGAACCTTCGCAACTGGTACAGTGCAGCAATAACAGTTATATCGGCTGTAGTTAATGAAATTGTGAGCCCCCGTTTCTTCTGACGTCCCCACGTAAGGTGCGTGTGGAAATGGAGCGGTGTAACTCAGCTCTATACAATGGGATGATGTTATAAACCCAGACACGATGTCGTCAAGTTTTCAAAGTTTTTTTTATGTAGGACCTCCAGAACTGATACAGTACTTTATTGTAATATGGACCGTGGTTACTGAAAAGGCAAGCCCCCCTTTCTCCTGACATCCCCACCTTGACTGTGTATCAAAACGGAGCATTGCAACACAATTTTATCTACTACAAGTTATGTTATGAACCAAGGCACAATGTCCAAATTGTATGGGACTTCCACAACTGCTGCAATGCAGCAATAATGGCTATATTGGCCATAGTTAATGACAGAACATAGTAAGTTCCCTCTCCTCTGAATGGTCTGTGTGTTCCCTTCACTCACGCGAATGATGCAGTTGAACACAAATTCTGATCTAGTGGAGAATACAATGGTTGTTGTAATTTTTAAATCTTTATTAATAGGGAAAATACTTGATTCGTGAGGGGTTTTTTGTCACCTTTGTTGCTCCCACATCAATCTTGCTGATGATTCGCAGGGCTAATCTCATACTTATCCGTTTGAAGTGTGCCCCTGAGAAATCTTTTTTTGAGAGGCCATTTAGCCCTAACCCTTCACTCTGCTCCTCCATCTCAACAATAATTGGGACACCCCTATGAGTAAATGTGAATGCACAACATGGAGGGGTAGGGCTAAGTGGTAGGGGCAAGGGGTGAAATGGGATTGGGACTTTGTGTCAGAGATTGGTTCTTTGCAGTTTGAGCTGAAGATGCCACAGAGTTCTCAACGGTAATAGAAAGGTCATGGATCAGAGATGTCTTCACTGGAAGAATGAGCACCAAGATTCCACCAAGTAGTTTAGTGTCAGTTCAATTTGTTGCAAATTAGAACAGTTATGTGAGTTACCACGCTGATCTGATACTAAAAGGAGTTAAAACACAGCAGTCAAAGAGAATCTGAGCAACTAGCCTTGTCTTTAACTCTATGTTGCAAGCAGTGACGGCTGCTAGAAGAGCAAAGTTTGAGGTTAGAAACACATAACATGTCTGAAAGTAAATGTGTAGTATTAAAGCTAAGGTAGGCAACATATGAAAGTCAAGCTAGCTGTAGCATGAGAGTTAAGGAAGCAACTCTCCTGCACCTTCTTCTTCCTGTTTTTGCTCTGGTTTGTGTCTTATTTCATTTGTTGTCACTCTCACTTGAAAGGTTAACACAACAGATGCATAACAAAATAAAAAGGTTGCAGGTAAAGTTGCACTGGAGTAAACTGGTGGGTCTCAGCTCAACACAAGCTGGCTACTGGTGTCATCTGTAACTCAGCTTGTCAAGTCACCAGAGGCCAGTTTTAGAACTGGACTTGTCTCAACAGCCAATCAGCTCATAGCGACGTCACTTGTCGCTAAGAAGTGCAGTGTAGAGCAGCCTATAGGAACAAGTGCTTTCTGAAATGACCTGTGATTTGCCAAAGACTGTCCGTCATGGTCCTCATTTTCTAAAGCCTGAATACAGCCAAGGAGATGTGCAGAAGTCTTGTGTTCTTTTAGACCACATGAATTACAATACTCTGAAAGGTTATTATGAAATTTTTGCCTGATGACATAAAAGATAAACTGCCAACCCCAGCTTTTATGGTGCTGATGATGAGGATTTTTTTTAAAGAATCACAGAACACGTATAGCAGTATGGGCACATACCAACATCGATAGATACTAGTGGCAAAATATTGAACTATTAAGGAAAAAGATTTTCATTTTTATTTACTTAATTTAATGAAATAGAGACATTTGTTATATAGCCCTTCGGGGCATTTTATATTACAGCAAAGGTTTTACACTAACCATTCTTCTCAGATTAAAGAAGAACACCCTCACTATTCATGTAGTTTTCCAATCAACGTTGATGGTAACTGTACCAGATAGAAGCAATACATTTCTCAGATGGTGCTACACTGACAGAGAAAGCTGAGTTTTCTGAGTTGGTCCTGCTCACAAAGCAGTTCTTGCTGTGCCTAAATGTACCATAATGCATTCTGTGTGAGCTCTCCTGAAGTTGTAATGGCCGCTTAGTGAAGAGAACACAGCAAACGCACAAGCAGGACTGGCAGCTAATGTTTTTTCACGAGCTGTAAAACAATCGCATAGATGTTGTTATATTCTGACCCACAATGCATCGTGAAAGAAAACAATTACACTTTTTCTCTCAAAATAACAGTAACTCTACAAACTCTGCCTCTATAATGCATGATAACACATAATGAACATATATAACACATTATAACACACTATGAACACACTTACAATGCATTATAGGTGGTTATGGTTATGGTTATGGTTAGGGCAAGGGTTAATCCTAACTTTGCTTATAACTATGATAATACAGCACTGTAGGCTCATTATAACACATTATAAGTATGTTCATGATGCATTATGGAGGATGCTTTAAGTACAGTGTCTACAAAATAACATCACATCATCACCCAGTAGATGCATGAAGCGGTTAGCTGGAGCTAACCTCTACACTGGCAACTCAGCATGTGTACCCTTGAATAAAGCTGTAAAATTGTCACACAGATGCTGTTATATTGTGTTGTGATTAAGATTCTAACCCACTATGCGTTGTGGAGAGATACATTTGGATGTTTTTTCTGCTTGAAATAACATCACATTATCATGGAATAATGTTAGATGGATTATAGCCGAAGGCCTTGGGTTAAGACTCTAACAGCGAAACTCTGGCCTGTCGCAGCTGGAGACAGTAGCTCAAGCAACGGCCGTAGCTTGCGTGATGCATCGCAAGCATACAGACAGATGAGTGGAGCTGATAACGTTTATTTTTCTACAACATGCTACGTAATCACATATACATTGTTGTATTAGCTATTTATGTCAGTTTTATTGCTTTTGTCTGGTGGTTTTATGATGTGTTGTGTTGTATTGAGGCAGAGACCCAGGTCGACAACCCCCCAGATTGGTAAAAAGACTCCCACTAAAGGCTCCTATTATTCCCTACATGTAGTAATCACAAAAAAAACGCTTTGCTGGGACTCCAAGGTTGTTATCCGTCACAGCGTAGTAATCCTTTTTTTATATGACAGAACGTAGTTTTCAATAACAAGGTTGTCTGGGTCCACCAGAGCCAGAAATTCCTCTCAAAGCAAACATGGCGCTTCCCTGAAGTGGGAAGTTGTACTTCAGAGCAGGCAGGCCCAAACTAGAAATGGGATTGGGCCAAGATTCCGACAAACCACCATCATTTCCAAAACTCTGACCGACCTGACCGTCAGCCTGACTTACGTAAGCAGAAGTGCAACATACAGCAACAGATAATACTGCCATGCTTGCCATAAACTCAAAAAACGAGTCTTTCTGACATGAAAAATATGCATCCTTAATTCCTCTGACACGCAGCCTCACACAAGCTCATGGCAGAAGTGCGATTTCTGGCAGTCCAGCCAACCAATCACATCTCTAAAAAGACTGTGGTGCGTTCAGGTGCCATCACATGAATCAGAAAAACAGAAATCTCAGCTCTGAAAGAATAAAAAGAGGAAAAAATCATACAGAAAGCTCACTTAACCTGAGCCAATTCCGACAGTCACTTCTAAAATATTAGCCCAACCCAGCTCAGCCTGTGGGTACCCTACAGGTCCTGTTGGGCGTCAGTCGGGTATCCCACCTCTAGCCCAAACCTCCACAAATGAGGTCAGACACATCATTCGATGTCATCTGAGGATATTTTGGCACAGAAGATAGCAGGAGAGCTAGGCCAATGGAAGATCAAAGGAAGATAAATAACATTCTTTGTAATATACCACTGATTTTGGAATGACACAAAACTGGTTGCTAGTAATCCTTTGAGCAAAACTAGAGCTTTTATTCAGAGAGCGCAAGCTAGTCTGGTGGTTAAAGATGTCACACTGTACATCTCAGAGACATCCCATGACTCTTTGCATCCAGCCTTCTGAAGTTTCTTGGAGCGAGACACTGAATCCTCCCTCCACCCAGTTGCTGCTCAGCTCTCTTTAGAACGTGATAAAGAGTGCCCTCCTCAGGGATCTAACTTTCCACAGAATATTAAAGGTAGTCTCCTCAGCTACTGAACACTGTCTCAGCTGCCAGTGCTCCCTGTATAAAATAACATGATTCTAAAGCACCCAGCACATCTTAGGCATCCACCTGTTAGAGATCCTAATAATCCACAAAGCCAGCACTCCTAATCTGTCCAGCTAAAATAAATCAAACACACCTAGCTTAATAAATACGAGGCACTGCAAATCCATGGCACGATAGTTGACATTCTACATTTTAAATTCTGCTCAACTGATGCTAAAACTAAAATTACTCAAATGATCTTTTTAACTGTTGTACCACAATAGCTGAAAGTAACCACAGCACGATACTGTTGTAACAGTAAGCCAGCGCACCCAATACTGGCATGTGCATCACGCTTCTTCAATAAAACCACATAAAACAAAAGCGGCCGGGCCTCCCTAAATAAAGCCCCACAAATCTGCAGCACCTGGCCGCCATCGTCCCGTCACATCTCAAAAATAATCACTCATATCCAGCGCCTCATAACCACAGCATTCCCCAGAGTTACCTGGCAACAATTACTCAAATTCAGAATACTGCAGGATTTAGATTCTAAAAATAACACAAATCCAGTGCACTTGGTTTTTGGACACTATTGTCAGTCTCTGAAAATAGAAACCCCAAACAACTGCTGACCCACTGTGAGACAGAGCTACAATTAAAGTTGCATCAACTTTAATTGCATTAATTTTGGTTTCATTTATGATTGAGGTAGATGACATCTATGTAAGCTAGAGAAATGTGAAGTAAATTCCTTTGCATTCACTGCATCAATGAGAGTCTAGTAGTGATAAATGAGAAATGTCCTTATTGAACCATACTCTGTTTATATTTCAGCAAACACTGCTGATTGTTTTCTCAAGACTCATCTCCTAATATTGGGGGAGGGCATTCTGTCCTTTTCCTGTCAGGAAAGTGAAACAGTAACTCCCAGATTCAGTGCAAAAAGTGGGAAAATCATTCAAATCACATCCACTGATACGTTGTTAAAATGTTACAAATGTTACAAATACTCTATAAACTGTCTGTAGGCAGACTATCCAAATAATGTGCAACCTGAAAGGCTAGGTTGTGTAAGACATTTTGACATTGACAAGATGTCTTTCTGTGTCTGAGGTCATTTTCTTCATGCGAGGAAAATAATGTTTCAGTCCAGTGGATTGTCCATATTGTAAACCATCAGATATAAGTTTAATGTCTAAATTCCGAGATAGCTAAGAGACAAAAATTCTGTAAAACAAAATCTGACAATACTTAACAGAGAGTTGCAATGAACAGTAACCCTTTACCTACTGTTCAGAGGATCATCGGAGGTACGTTTTAGACGGTGAAGATTACTTAGTGTCCTTATCAGTGGTGGCCTTCATTAGAACACAGCGGGCATTCTTTCCATTGATACAATATTATGTCATCACACAGTGTCTATAAAAAGGTCTTCTGTTCACGAAGGCAGCTTAAAGAGAACAACAACCTGAAATGAACTCATCTGTTGAGTCTTGTACAAATATTTCTGTGCAAGTTGCAGAGCTGCAGGTTATCAGCTCAGGTTAGAACCTGCTGTTTGTCAGAAACCTTGCAACCTTTTCTTCAAGCACTGTCTAAAAAAATAAAAATCAGTCAGCCAATCTGACCTACAGTTTGTGGTTGTAGTGATGCCACCACTTTTCCTCAGAGCTGATCTTTGATTGGCTGCAGAGAGGCTTAGCTGTTTGGCAGTATGTGGGTGAATATATGGACAGACCTCCTGACCCACCCCAGCTCACTAATGCGTCATTTGACAGGCCCCTGGGTTCTACTTGAACTGTAAAACCTGTGCAATGTGAATTGAAAACAGTCACAATGGGAATAATACATCAAAGTGATCTTAAATTGTCTTTGGAGCACTGAATTACGACACATACAGATGGCATTGAAATGCATTTTGAGTGAATGACTATCAGGACAATACATCATGAAAGTACAGATGCAAATGCACCCAGGATGTATAAAGGACTGATTATGGTCTGATTGGCCAGACCACCTCATACAAGGTGACAAGGACTCATTATGACCATAAGTATAAATGCAATTTCACTTTCAGTCCACAAAATAAAAGAAAAAAACAAACAAAAAAAACAGTTTCTATGTAACAGATATATACCTTAACCATGTCCCATGAACATATAAAACCAAAACCAAAACCAAAAGTTGGACAAGGCATAAATAGGTTGGGGACCCAGGGGTAGTTTACTCGTCGCAAGTTTCCACATCAAAAGAAACACTTCTGTTGCAGATCGGCCTTCCTTTTACATGACAACGGTGTGCTGGCACCTCTGATACCACAAACGTTTGAAACCGGGTTCCAGAGTGAAATCTTTTGAAACTGCAATCTTCTTTCCGGCTGTATAAACTGGCAAGCGCAGTGTCTGTGAACGCGGTGACTATGCTAATGCTAACCCTAGCGCAAGTCATGCTTTCCACTCTAGCCACTACCAAACTCGGATTAAACACTCCACAGTGCACCAAAAGCAGGTCAATGACGACAGTCTATGAGGAGAATTAAGGTGTTCAGAGCATAATTTCAGAAGTCAATCTACAGAATTTCTTTGATTTGTGGCTGTTTAGAGCTTAGCAGCAGCAGGAAGTTAGCAACTTTGGCAACCCTGATGGTATGTCATTACTAACTTACACTGCAGACTACTGGCCTGGCATGCATACTACAGCACTTTTAGTTGATCATGTAAACTTAGACATATTTTGAAGACACAAAGGAAAGATTTTTCCGTTTTTAGTGGGGCTGCTCCCATTTACCCGTAGCCCCCGTTTCCATCTGTAAGTCACTATCACTACCCTATCCAAGGAGTCTTAACTGTGTTTCTGCTTTCAGATGGTCAACTGGACAGTGACTACAGTTGAAATAAAAGCAGTTGCATCTAACAGCTTCCTCCTCTGCTTTAGTCCTTAATATTCCAGACTGGAGTTCATTCCCCATGTTGATTTTCAACATGGGGAATAAACAAATTTTCATACAACAGACATACACATAAGCCTCTGTAATACAATACCACCTAGTTTTAAACTGCAGAAAGTGAATTACCCCAAGTGGCCCAATATGAATATAAAGGGTGTGACTGAAATGGTCAATTGTAAATAAATGCATGTCTATAGAACTTTAACTGCATGACATGTTGGTGTAACGAAGGTTCTTGTGACTTTTTAGGGCATTGCATCCACCAATCTGCCTTATTTTTCTAGTTTCAAGAACGTGAAATGATTGTTGATTTGTCTCTCATTAAAATTAAAACCATGTACATTAATTAAACTAGTGATGTGTCTCATTCAAATCCCTGCAGTGATATCCTCTTTGCCGTTGTTCCTGTGTGCCATGAGGTCAGATATCGGATTCATTTGAAGCCTCCTGGGCTTCCGTATCTGTGTGAAGAAACTGAATTCTATTAGAACGGTTACTCTGCTCATCACTGCACTCAAATGATCCAAGAGCACGAATCATCTGGTTCGGCACAGTCTAGTTCAAATATCTGAAGTTATTTAGAGCATTCTGCTGTGTTGGTGAAGTCATCTGAAAATCAGGGATTGGCTGTTGAGTTCACCATGGCGGACTGTGATTGGAAGCTGAGATATCTAAAGGGTTTGTGTGGTGTCTTCGGTCTGATGTAGACAGGTTGGATCAGAGCAGTGGAAAAATAACTGCTCTATTTATAAAGGCCCATTTAACAGAAGAGGGTCATCAGTATCCCTCACAGGGACACAAACAGTCAATCTGTCCTTCTGCTACCACAAACTCTCTCCATCACAAGATCTGATCCAGATTCAGAACTATCGGTCTTGCCTTTTCACATATTGTCATATAAAGCAGAGATGACTTAAATCACATTTTTAATGTTTTACAACCAGGTCTAGCAAGTTTAAAGAACCAGAATACACACATACTGAGAGGGACTTCTGCTGTGCTATATACAATTGTTTCTAATCCTTAGTCACATACACATAAGGAAAATTCAGCTTAGTAACAATAACGAATTATATGGCCCTGATTTCAGCCAATTTTTTTTTTTTATTTAGTAATTTGCATAAAGCCTGTCTGTATAATGCATGATAAAACATTGTAAACATATAGAACACATTATAGACGCAGTTATTTGTTACATTATAGATGGTTATAGTAATGGTTAGATTTAGGGTTAGGGTTAACCCTAACCTTGCTTATAACTATGATATAGGTGCATTATAATGCATTATGTAACTATGTGTAACTATATATGATGCATTATTGATGCATGCTTTAAGTAAAATGTTACATTTAAAAAAATTCTTTGATATTATTGAAGTTTTAAGAAGCTCATCAGCCTTTAATATGTCGTTTCTAAGGAAGCACTTTGCATTTGTGATGGTCTGAAACGTGTTTAGTTCATATTGTTTATTTTGTCATTTGTTTTAATGCTTGTATTCTGAATGGGAAAATATTTGTTAAAACATACACCGGATGTGCATTGAACATAAAAAGACAAGTTAAGAAGATATGTTAAATTGGCTTTGATAATAATGCAGTACTTGGTTAAAAACACGATAACTGATTGCTTTGCAAAAGGGATTGAGTTAAAAATGACTCTGATTTGCAGATCAGGTTACCTGTGATCTATTGCTCTGGCCTTCAAGGTGAAGGAGATAGAACAACAAATGGATTTAAAAGGATCATCTGTGTTAAAAATACAGCCTACAT
>JAPXVT010275610.1:0-10383 GCA_029823135.1 Acanthurus reversus | reverse complement strand
ATTCTGTTATTGACAGAGATGTGCTAACGAAATTCCTGATTATTGTTTGTAACGAGTGACGGGTAAGACCTGTATGCTCAGAAAATAAAAGGCAAGATTCCAGAAGAGTTTATACAAAGTCACACGGCTGATTACTAACATTTAAAAAATAAAAACTCTTAATATTCCTACATTAAAGCTGGGGTTGGAAATTCTGGTTAGACCCTTTTTTTGTCATATTTGTAGTAAGCCTCTGCTGGCAATGAAAAGATCAGATGTTCTGGAAAAAAATCAGTTTGTCTGCAACTCCAACAAGGCTGTGATTTGTCCAACCAGTCAATTCATCTGGCCAGAATGAATTCGCCAGGTGCTGACCTGTCTGCCCTGCCTTCATGCAGTGTCATCACCGGAGTGACGCGCAGGCAGAAAGCTCCCTCATCCTGCTGAAGAGAGACGGAGAGGAAGCAGCTGGTTAGCAGCTTCTGCTGCTGAACACGTCAGGAAGAGAACGACCCAACTGGAGAAGACTACAAACGAAAAGAAGTAAAACCAGACCAAGCGTTGGTGTGGATTTGAGGCGATGGCGGCGGCTGAGGGGGTTGGCCTGAGAAGTGACACCATGTTTGTTTTTTTTAAACAGTCATGATGAGAACGTTAAGTGTGTCAGGCCGCTGAATGAGATGTGAGGTGACGCAGGCGATGTGCTGAGGTCCTCTCCGCGCTCTGTTATGGAGCAGTTGTCCTGAGGGGCGTGGCTTTTAAAAAAAAGGCCCGAGGGGGAGTGAGTGTGATCAGATGTTACTTTACAAATCTTGCCAGCTTTCCAGAATTACCAACCTCACCTCTAATTGAAGCAAATGTGCTTCTTTGTTAAACTTTTTCCAATTCCCATCCCTAAGTTACATATTATGAAGTTGAAATGTTTCGTAATCATACGGGTGTGTAAATTTTCAATTTAAATTTAGATTTTGATCATTTTTATTATTTCCACAATTGGAAATCCCAAACTTTCTACCATTTCTTTCCTTCAGACCTGGAGGTTGGTGGCTGCCGCTGCAGTCCTGCTGCTGCACGGTGAGCAGTCGTCAGGTCGGAGGGGCCGTAAAGAACCAGGGCTGGATGTTCAAACTTTGAGTGTGTGCAGGATAATGACTGACACTGTGTCTGCAGGAGAACCCTGTGGTGATTCTGGAGAACCTGAGGGCCATCAAAGCCAAACACGCAGCGCTGTGCTGTCAGGCGAGGGAGATTGCTGCTGCACAGAGGGAATCCATGGACTCCATCAGAAACAACCTCAGCTGTGTCATGAAGCTCGTCCAACATGTCCAACAGAGCACTGAAGTGGAGGTAACTTCACCGACAGGCCACTTCCTGTTTACACACAACCCCATGTTCTCTGCGCTCGAGGGCTGGGTGAATATGGCAAAAAAATCACAATTATTTTGATTGATTTTAAACTCTCGGTTATTTAACACAATATTAAACATTAACACATGTGTTTCTTTACTGTTAAATACAACCGGACTGACTGACAAAATAAATCATAAGTTTATTAAAACAAAATCTAATAATGTATAAAAGATGTCAATGAAAAATAAATGTTACCTACTATGTTGCATGTGCCAGAAATCCAGTTTAGAATCATAAATAGATAATTATATGGAATTATTTATGCACATTTTTTAACTGTTGCGTAGCAAGAATAAAGCAGTTTATATATATGTATATATTTAGCCATAAGGAACCCTATATTTTGTATTAATCAAGTAGACCCCTTTATTGAATGTAACGTTCTTTAAAAAGTACCTCGTTTACACTGTCAGTGCAGTGTCAGCTCAGTAATGCATGTGACCGCGCTACTTTGAGAAAGTGTTGCGCTGATTAGACTTTTCATTTTGTTTCTGTATCATCGTCATCGCAATCTTTTGGACTAATTTGGCGATTGTTTGCAGCCCTGTTATGTAACAGTAGCACTATTACGCCACGTACACGAACAAGGAAGGAACGAGCAGTGGAATGTTTAAAGAGGCGTTTGGTTGAGCTGTTCTTAACTGCTCTGAAAGTTGTGCTTGGACCTCAGATTTAACAACCAGACAGCTTCACACTGAGGGTGAGTAGGCTAGATATTTAATTCTTCCGCCATTTGAACCTTTCATGTTAACATGAGGATTGGTGTTTTGAAACGATTAGATTTGGTGCTCCTGTCGCTCTTAAACGTGTTGAGGTATGTGCCACAGCCGGCAGCCCTCTGGCTGGTAGGTTTTTTTGGCATCAACCACCACAGTAACTCTTTCCAAGATAACCTTTCCGTTTGTGTTCAGGGAACGGGCCTCATCAGTGCACTTTGTTAGCGTGAGAATATTACTGGCCTGGTGTCTGGTAACTTTTCACTATGTACTTTATAGACCTTCATAAGGAATTTGAAGTAGCCTACTTATTAAGGAGTAACATTAATTGATTATCGACCTTCTTGATTGATTCCTCACTTCTTCTTTTTTTTTTTTTCTCAGTTAACTAATCATTAAGTGGTCATTAGCTACTCAGAGAATTTGACAGTCCTAAACAGGTGGTTTACAAGCAGGAAGTTCCACATTTGTTCCTTACTTGTTCCTTGGTAACAAGGAACAGAATTGAATTTGTTGGCTTTTAGGACCTAGGAGGACAGCACCCCCCAGCCCCCCACCCCCCCCCCAAAAAAAAAAAAAAAAAAAGCATCCAGTGTGTTAGGGTCTTTATCCACTTCACTCCTACAAATAACACAATCGAAGACAATGTGATCCAGTGGAGTAAGGCGACGCGTTACTGGTCTTACTTGCAAGAAATTTGCATCATCACTTTCTGTCTAAACACATCCACTCAGTACTCCTTTAATCAATTTCATTTTCTCACTTCAGTCTCTCGATGAAGATGGTGTATATATAACAAGGAGCTTCTAAAATTCTTTAATCTCTCAACCAAATGTACCCCAATTTGAACTCAAACATCCGCTGAGATGCAAATCAGCAGACACACATTTCCACACACACATGGCAGTAGCAAAAGGCCATTAAATCAACATCAGTGTGTCTGCCAGGATGACATTATACACCAAGCACAACTGCGTGAGATGAGAAACATTTATTAGCCGGATAATAACAACATGTGCCTCTGTGTTTTCACAACAAATAACACTTGAATAATTCCTGCCTTGCTCTCAAACTCTTCCAGGAGAAATTCACTGAGTGTCAAATCAGTTTTTTGTCTGTAAAGAAGACTCCTTTTGAAAACATGTCACCTCATTTATTGCTAAAATCAATTACCTGAATTCCCTTTTGGTCTGATGTTCCTGTTTATCACATGAACAGGAACATGGTGAGGTCATGCAGTTCACTCACCTTCTATGATGTCTGTCTTTATCATGACATTAAAGACATGATTGATAAGAAAAGCAGAGAAACCGAGGAAAATCGGTGCATTCAGCCTTCAAATATATTAAGAATACCTGCAACATCTGCTAAAATAAAGTCAGACTAAACAACTGCATGGCTTATTCTTGCCTGAAATGTTTTCAGAAAAACATTTCAGTAAACTATTTTGGAGACACAACAGAAAGTAGTCAAGCAAGCCGCCATGTTGGCCCCATTTGAAATACTCGAGCAGATACCGAGGACAGCCCAATGAGTGAAGCACTCGTCCTATCAGGCGTGTCAGGAGGTGTTTGTGCAGTCGATGTTGGTTTAATCAAATATCGCCCATCATCCATCAAGCAGCTGATGCTGGAAAGCAGTGTGTTCCCTCATGTCAGAAAACGTCCTTATGGATCTCTACCATTAAGATAATGCGCACTGTATCTGTTACTTGAAGTGGTCTACCTTTAGATGGATCTGTTGCAACATCTTCAAAAATGTCTTCTGAAACCACTGCAAGTCAGTGTCATGGTTCAGGTTCAGGTTGCTTTATTTATATCTGTAGGTAAATTTAGTTCACAGTTAAAAATCAAGAAGAAATGGCATCCAGCTTAACATACACTGCACAAGAAACACATAACAATACAATAAACAAAGATCTCAAGAGGTGCTCGGGACCTCAGAATGGACAGGCACAGTAAGTGCCAGTGGTGCTGCAACGTCTTATTCATATAAGTGATGGCTGCAGGAACAAAATCATGCTGTGTCAGTTTGTTCTGCATTTTGGAGCTTCGAAGCTCTCTCGAGAAGGAAGGAGCTGAATTTACTGTGTAAAGGGTGGGAGTCGTTGTTTGTGATGGAGTGGGTTGACCAGTGACCCCGAACCAGCAAATGAAGGAGAACATGAGGACTGATTCGATAAAACACGAGTAAAACATCTCCATTAAAGTGCTGACAACATTAAAACTTTGAAGCTTATGATAAAAAATGCATACGCTGGTGGGCGTAATGAGAGGAAGATCATTATGAGAGGAAGATAAGCATTACATTTGCAGTTTGTTCTGGTGTTTCCTTGTACTGTGACGGCTGAAACAAATTTCCATGTCTGTGCATTTTCTGTAATCTAGCTAGTGCTCAGTAAATTTTGTGAGGCTTTTTTTCTTTTTCTTTTAAATTGCAACAATTCAAAGTACTCGACATGGGAGTGGGCACAAACAGGATCTAAAAACATCAAAAACACTTAAGCATCCGTTTGTGTGTGACATGAGACCAAACAGCTGGAATGGGCCATCTGGTGTGTCAGGGGAACAAGTCTGCTGTCAGCGCTGCGGCTGATACACGGGTGGTTTAGGATTAAATGTCTTTCTCTCCTATTCTTTGCCTTTTCTGTAGTCACACTGTATGAGTTCATACAGCAGGTGACCAAAGACAAAAACTAAAGAAACAAGCTGCACCCCCTCGACTGGTTTTGTATTCGGCAGGTGATAATTGCAGCTCCACAGTGGATCACAGCTTAAGTGTTTCTTGGGTGTCCAAGACTTGATGATTAAAGAGGTGCTGATTATAAACACAGAGCTAATGTAAGGGGTGGTGCAAGTGCATGTAAAATCAATGGAAAGACTTGAATTAACCGTTTGCTTGCAAATTGGATTTAATTGAATCCGAACTCTGAATCAAAACTGTAAAAATCAGTACAACCAGCATAAAAACAAGATCCCTTTGAAAATAAATTAAAAAGAATAATCATTTGGCTTTATTTAGACACAGAAGAATAATATATATTATGGTTTATTTATTTTGATGTTTATGGGGGTGTTTATGATGATAATGCCACATTCCCATGGAATCAGGCAGATGTTAGACGGCAAACCAGATGTTATTATAGTGGACAAAAGCAGGACAGTAAAATTTGATGAGGCAGGCAGAGAATACTAATTCTATAAAATAATAGTCTCAAAACATGTCATCTAACATACTTTATTCCATTCTTTGTAAACAATACAACATCACCATAGCAACCCATTGTCATGCATGGTTTGTTTTGCCTTTATCCCATTGCGTCGGACTGTTTTCCTGCGCTGTTCAGGAGGTGTCACCTGCCGTCTATCGTCTGCCTGATTCCAAATGATTGCAGCATTATCAAGTAACAAAATAACATTTTCAATAATTATTGGGACCAAGCAATGCAAACCAGGCTTCTTTTGGATATGATAACTGTCGTAGTCACTGCTGAGTCGAAAAGGACTCAGTATCTCTCCTTGTTGGGCTGCGATTACCTCAAACGAATTGCATAAACAGAAAAGAAGTGCAAGTCAGCCATTCTGCCATTTAGTCCCAGTGCAGTGTTGAACCACAAATGTATTTTCCCCACAGACCACAAAAATAAAACTGCTGCCGTACTGTTACCAGGACCCCTGGCCCCTTACTGGTAGTGTATAACCATTAAGATTGGGTATTAGTTAAGAGAAGGCTACTCAACTTCTTTAGCAATGTATTCCTATGAGACTCACAATGTGTTTGGGTCGCCAGTTCTGGAGCTATTTCAGTGCCATTGAGCAAGAACA
Organism: Acanthurus reversus; assembly: GCA_029823135.1. Taxonomy (NCBI): domain Eukaryota; kingdom Metazoa; phylum Chordata; class Actinopteri; order Acanthuriformes; family Acanthuridae; genus Acanthurus; species Acanthurus reversus. Next base: position 4,454 of record JAPXVT010275610.1, on the reverse strand, counting down.
ATGAACTGTGAGCTGTGAAACTGAAACAAATTAAATAAATTGTTTTTTTATATTGTACATTAAATTTCTGTGAAATAACATAATACATACATTTCTGTTAACTTGCTTGTGTCTGTCTGTTCACACAACTGGGCTTTCAGATGAACCTGCTACTAGTCTAAACTAAACTATGCTAACTTTATATTGTTTACATTCACCTGACTACACCTGTAGTAGTTGTACTCCAGCTTGTGGTTGTTTTGGTTCCTGGTTTAATCTGAAAATGTGTGCGTCATCAAGGCATTAATGCAATAAAAAGAAATGTGTCTGAATAAATAAAGAGCTGTAATTTTAGACATGCTGCCTGTTCTAAGTCTGAAAAATGTTATGTTAACTGTCTGCAGAAAGAATAACTTTTTTCTTTAATCTTTAAATGTGTAATAAATATCCAAAGATTAGACCAAGTGTCAGAGTAAATGTTCTGTTTCTGTCAGCCTCCTGAGCGTCAGCACACTCTGTGATTTCCTCTGTTGGTTTAGTAAATCTTTCTCGCTTTCTTCATCTCTCACTCTCATGTTCTGTCCTTTCCTCCATCCCTGTGTTCCCCTGGGTTCTGCTAATGCTTTCCTCTGGCTGCGCTTTGGATCTAATAAGCAGGATTTGGCGACAGGACAGACTCAGCAGGGTGGCCCATGTTTTCTTAATGAGCAAGCAGACAGAGAGAAAACATGACATCCTACCAGGAACAGATCTGGACAGATAGAGACTGAAAGAGAAGGAAGATAGAAGAGCACCAAGAAATAATTGCAGTTATGAAAAAAGAAAAAAGTCCCATATACACATGAGCACAGAGATGCTTTTTAAATTTAATAAACTATCAGAATATGAATTTTTACATTTTGTCGTAATTAATTCAACTGGCAGCAAGTTGAGCTCATTTGGAGGGAAAACATGACTCATAAAACACTGTGTTCTCAGTAGTTGTTTTGGCAAAGAAGTGGCACTAAACCAGTCGACAGAAGCTCCACCCTCGACGATGATCATGATTCTTTTGTTTCCCTTGCAGGGTGTCTGAGCTCATCCCTTTGAGACAGCGTAAGAGGTTCAGACAATTGCTAAATTGCTGCAACTCTGGGTCTGAAGGAGTCAATAAGGATGATTAGGGAATTTGGCTGTGACGATTGCAAGATTAATTCAGTGATTTTCCAGGCATATCCAGCTTAGAGGAAAACTTGGGACTGACCTGTAACACACTGGGGGGATTACACATCCCATAAAAATAATATGGTGACTTCTTCAGCATGAGATGCACTAACAACCCAACCACGTCAGGCCTGATTTGTCTCTGGAGAAGTTAGTTTTTACCTGTTAATGTCATTGACAGTTTACAACTCCCCAACTGCCACACCTACTTTATTAACTTCTGCACAGAGACACAGATAATCACATAAAAAAGTCTAAAAAAGTCTATCCACTGACTCCTCACCATTACCCCCTTAGTTACTGTTGCTACGTCTGTCAAGCTTTCGGAGCTAACACGGAGCTCACACTGTCACTAACTGCACTCACTGGAGAAATATTGTCTAATTTTTGGAAAAACAAAATGATTTCAGACAGAAGCAGACAGAAGTTCTGCAATAAGCCTCTGAATGATAAATACAGGAAGTCAAAGTGACTCAGCAGTGAAAACAGGTTAGAGTTCTAAATATAAAGATACATGCTAAAGCCTACAGATCACAGTGCAGTTGTGTTTCACTTCATTCCCAAAACAAGCAAGGACTCTGGTGACGATTTAGGACCTGTTTAGGACAAGAAGAGGACACATCTTGACATATGTTGATATTAAAAGTTAAGATGTTTTTTTTGGTTGATTCTGAATTTGCAAACTGTTAAGAGCTGCTATTTCCAGACGGCGGCCATAGGCTTTAGCGTAGCTAGACAGGCTTGTTAGTGCCCTCAATAGTTAAGTAACTCCAGTTAAGCAGCTAATATCAACTATTAACAACGTAACATGGCTTCAATGGTTATCGAAGGATTACCAAAGCAGACGTAACGTTAGCTGGGCTTGTTAAACTGTGAGATTTTCAATGGGGAATGAGGATGGGCGAACAGTTTTGCCCAGAGCATAGCGTTACTTTTTTCAGTGTTTGATTTTGGAAAGGTACAGAACGTAAAACTTCTTCAAACCTTGCCGAATAACAAGCATCATTTTTAAAAGAGCCCCAGACACAACGTTTAACCACGACTAGCTCAAAATCCACAGAACCAGCCTGAAAATGACCAAAACCTGAAAAGACTGCATGAGTTTCAGTGGAGCACAGCTGTGTAGTTGTCAGACCTTGGTCAGAGCTGGTAAATGCTACGCTCTGATTGGCATGTTTGCATTCTAGGGCGGAGCTTAGCGAAGGGTCAATTAATGTGATGGAACAAAGCTAATAGAGAGCAGAGTAAAGGAGGAGGAATCATTAGCAGAAGATGATGTAAGTATGAGACTGCATGAGACAGATCAGGAAAAGGACAGAGAAATGGATGCAGGAAGATGAACAGAGAGACAGAAAAATAAGATTAGAAAGATTGTTATGATAATAAGTAGAGAAGGAATAAAGAAAAAAAGGCATGTCGGATGAGAGCGAGAGGTGAGAAGAAAGAAAAACTAGTGGAATAGAGGAGAGTCAAATAAAGAGATTCCTCTAATTTTAGTCAACGGACCTGCTGGCAGAACACATTGCTGCCGTATTTTAATAAATAAGCCAACAGTGAGGGAGAAGATTGCAAATTACTTGTTTGCAGCCTGAGGTTCTGCAGAGAGACTAACAGAAACTGTCAGGAGCTGAACAATGGAGGGAAAAGCTGTAACTGCAATCAGTTTCAAATTTATTATGAAGAAAGTCTTGGGAGAAATTCACACATGCATGTGTCTACAATCTCTCACAGTAACTGAAATTAGAAACCTGGATCTTCTAAAAGTTCAAGACCAAAACAGGTCTAAGTGGACAGTGGTTATTGGATTTGTATATTAGGATGCATGACTGACTTTAATGTTTAAGTTTTTCAGAATGTGCTAAATGTGTAAATGCAAGAATTAGATTCATGTTCCTTTAAGACACTGAAGTAGCTAACATTTTCTCTTTCAGCTTGAATCTCTCTTCTAACTACAGAGAGATACATGCATCACCCTGTTAAATTGCTCAGAGAACACTGTTTTACATGTATTCATTGTTTTTAGACATATTTGCGGCTCTAAGGATGGTTGGTAGGCAGTGGGTTGGGCACCTTCAGCCAGACAGAAATATCTCAGCAATTATTGGAAAGATTGTCATGAAATTTTCTGTGGACACTATCACTTGTTGAAAAATCCCACTGACTAGTTTTGATGCATAGTGTGCAATAGATGCTGTCCTACAGTGGAACATTGGTCCAAGTGCTACAGTTTGCCTTGCCTTGGCATGGAAATTACATGTGCTTATTAAAAGGGATGTTGCCAATTTTTTTTTTGACAGGGCCTCATTTTTTACTTCTCCAGTCACAGTCCCATTGATAGAGACCATTGTCAGCTCATTTTTCAAGTGCATTCAGCACCATCCGACCCATCATACTCAGAGAAGAGCTCAAAGAGATGGGAGTGGACCCCTCATTTGTTTCCTAGATCACAATTTACCTGACAGAACGGCCACAGTTTGTCAGGTCTGGGAACTGCATCTCTGGGACAGTAATGAGCAGCATGAGGCTCCACAAGATAATGTTCTTGCTCCATTCCTGTTCATATTGTACACAGTGGACTACAATTACAACTCTGAGTTCTGCCACATCCAGAAATACTCCAATGATACTGCTATTGTGGCGTGTAAAGTGTCTGCAGAAAGATGCTGTAGCTGTTTTATTAGCCTGTGGTGGCAAGTGTACTATTCTACGCTGCAGTCTGCTGGGGAGGCAGTATAAAACATGAGGATGCAAGGCCACTTGACAAACTGGTTGGAAGAGCTGGTTCTGTGACTGGAACCAGGTTGGACTCACTGGGGGCTGATGTAGAGAGGTGCGCACAGAGGAAGGTAGAGGCCATTCTTAACTACACTGATCATCCCCTTCACAACATCTTTATGGACTAAAGAAACAGTGGTAGTGGACGGTTCATCTCTCTGCACTGCAGGACTGAAAGATACAGAAGATCATTCATACTTATGGCCATTTGGCTTTGTATATTTTAAATTCAAATTACTTTATTGTTATGATGTAATGGTATAAATATTGCCTACGCAAAACATTCATAAAGGTTAAACATGAAAACACATACTACAACACAGAAATATTGTACAAGACCAAACAATCAGTAATCAAGTATATCAGTATCACCATCAGTATTGTGGTTATAAGTCCATGATTCCTGATTTTAGAAAGATAACCCAACACTCAGTACTACATTGAACAGTTTAAATTTAGCCAACTGGAATTTCTTGTTTTGGATTTTTAACATCTTG
>JAPXVT010273741.1:0-10391 GCA_029823135.1 Acanthurus reversus | reverse complement strand
AACGATGTTTCCACAGCAGCACACTCTTCATCCAAATACGACGCTTCACATGAAATTCACAGACGGGCTGCTTTGCCGGCAGGAAGTGGGACTGAGGTCATTAGATGAATTTTTATTGGGTCTACCGGTGTTTAAAAAACATGTGTTGGCCCACTAACTTTGGTGGAAAAGGGGTAATACATTATAAACCCAAAGTGTTTTGCACTTCCAGGAAAGGTGGAGCTAGATGTGACCAAAACCTTATGCAATGAATAAAATCACATTAATCAATACTATCAAACTGCAATACATGTAGAATTGCAATACAAATCAAGTCAGCACCTGAGTATCATGATGCAATTGAATCAGGGCAATAGCAAATCGTCCCAGCCTTAGCTCTTACCAACCTAACGTTTTACCATTTGTCAGCTAAAGCTATGTAGCCATTTTTATTTTCTGTTTCATGTACATGGTTAAAAAAATGGTTTGCTTACATTACAGACTTTTGTTACAGTAAAAAAAAAGGGAAGTCAAGTCAATTTTGTTTATCGAATCACAACAAAATTGTCTCAAGACACTTTACATATACAGTAGGTCTAGATCACACACAATATTAAAATATATGAAGTTGACTAAAAATTATTAGTTTTTAGTTGAGTATCAAGTAAAACTAAAAAAAGAAATACCTCAAAAATACCTCACTGCCTTCGATCTCATTGAAAGGATCAAGCACCTTGCCATTCACCTGGTTCACAGTCACCTTTTCATTTCAGAGCTTCTTAATGTATTTATTAAACTAAAGAGGCATCAGTCACATTGACTTTTAATGTTAACATTTTCATAAGCCTGTGTAATCAGTTCGGATGGGCGGCTCTTGAGAAGGCTGTATGTAGCAACACCCGAGGCAAAGCAATCGGGTCACTCCAAACAGACAAGTTTTTAATCAGCAGCGCACTAACATGGAGCAGACAGCGCCGTCAGTGGACTCTGTAATGCGTCCTGGACAACCATCAGTTTGCTGCCACCAGCGTTTTCCATTTCAAATGTTAATGTGAAACACATGCTCCCTCCATGGCAAGACACAACCTCTCAAACAAGAGCACACACACTTTCATACAGAGCGAGTGGGGACAGGACTGACACACACACACGTTTCTGTCTTCATGCTGACATTGTTTTAGAGCACAGCGGGGGTCATACAGTGTACACACAGTGCATCTTATCAGAATCAACGATACAGTAAAATAACACTTGGGTCTGCTGAGATCTGCCTCATTGAGAATGCATGTGGCCCTTGAAGAGCAGCGACTGCAGAGTGAATCTCTCGTGCTGGAAGGATGCTCTGATTTCCTCACCGCATCTGCTGTGGGATATAGTAACAGGATGGGATGGAGGTGAATGAGCCACCGGACACACTGACTCAGTCCATGAGCCTGAGCAGGACAAATTACAGAAACAAGTGCTGCAGTTAACTTTCAGCTCTGACCTAGTTCAAATGCTCCCCGCTGTTTGTAAAAAAGAGGGCAAGATATCCTTCAGTGAACAGCAGTTCAGCGATTTGGAAAGCTCCAGGCTGAAGATTCTTGTTCACTGGAATTTTGGTGAAAGTGCATTAAAATGTAAATGACAGATTCCAGAAACAACCGACCGAGGGAATCCTCCGTCCATAGGAACGATGCATTTATCCTGCAGAATCCATCACACGGGATCAGAGGAAACTCTATAATGTATGACGCCAGTTTGATCGCAGCCACAGGCCAGTGGTGAACTAGAGCATGAATAAAGTGCACAGCAGGGGGAAGAGTGACAGTCCCCACAAGCTGCATGCAATCTGGACTCATGCTGCAAGTCATCAGGCCCCTCCGATTATTTTCCAATGAACTTTTACATCTGATTTTCTCCCAAATACAAGTACAAACTCATGAGAGGAGTCCAGCTGACGAGCCTCATTTTAAAAGAGCTGCACCACCCTGGCACCACACACTCACATTTGACTTCTTGTCTAAAGTATAAAGGCCTTTACACACCAGATGCGTTTTTTTTTTTCCTTTCATGCAAATATTTCACACAAAAACAATATTTTTCGAACTGCTGAGTAGGCATGATTATTTTCACACAGAGTGCAAATATCACGCTGCCAAAAAGGGACCCTTTTATTTTTTTAGACTGATTTCAATTTTTTGTAACATTCACACTGAAAACAAACGCATCAACCAATCATGATGGTTGTGCGGAGCGGACGTCACAACCGTCTCCCACAGCAACAACATAAACAACAATGGCTGACAAGCTCATCACCTGTGTCTCTCAGCACCGAGCGCTGTCTAACACACGACACGCTGATCACAGAGAAGACTTCATAGGACAGAGTGTCACCGGTCAGCTGGGCTCTGCTGACGGTGAGTAATGTTCGTTTCTGTAGTTCACTTTAGGATGAGGTAACATCAGCTAAAGAATGTTAATGTGAGGGAGGCTCTGTTAACTCTTCACCTGTCTAATCATTTGGCTCACATGTGGTGTCATATTTTTATTCAATATTTTGTGTTTGATGGCTGATAAGTTCTGCTGTGTTTTAATATCATATTTGTAACAGGTGAGTTACTGTGGACTGAGCTGTCAAAACTGTTTTAGAAAATTCATATTTTCATGTTTCTGTCAGAAATTTATGTTGCTGCCGGTGTGAAGAGTTCTGATCGGAACAATATGCATTTTCCTGTCGTTTATTCAGGCCTTCAGTCTGCTGTGTGCTTGTGGAAAGTTCCTTTTGCTGCACATCAGTTCGTGTGTTAGATCTTTTTCAGTGTGTGTTGCACCGTATTATCGAGGTCAAGTGACGAATGTCTTTGATTAACAGATGCTGACAGGTTATTTTACAAACTTATGAATAAAACTTGGTTCTGATAGTTGCTGATGGCGGCACATTGTGGAGGCGTCTTCCACGATGTCAGCGTATGTCATTATCTGCGTCCAACACATTGGCTGCTTCCTTGAAGCCGGACAAAGGACACTCCTTCGTCGACCGCAACAGACGAACAGAAACTTCAGTTAAAGGAGACGATCTGGTCTACGGAGCATTTCCTGTAATTGTCACAAACCACTCCTTGCTTCAAGACGCACCGCTCCTGTCGCCTAGCAACCGTGACACTAAAGGAAACTTATGCGCATGTAAACACAGAATCAGAAATTTTTTGTTTATTATTTTAATACTTACATTTAAAAATATTTCCTCTATCTGCTGCTGCTTTGCCCATTCTGTTTCATTGAAAAAAATCAAAAAAAATCTCCACTGGCACACAAGGAATCTTGGGATATGCTCAGATGCGAAGGATCCACCGGTTGGATCCTGCCCAACGAGGGTTCGTCAGCCGCATTTAAAGGAGCCAGTGAAATGGAAGAGCCTCCGTCGCGTCGCAGTCAGTCTTTGAATACACCCTGAGGAGGATGTGGCCCCTGAACTGGGACACAGCTCGTGTGTACCTGACATAACTCTTATTTAAATTCAAGTGTTACTGATGTTCAGCCAAAAGCAGCTGTCTCAAAGAATTTATGAAGTAATACACGGAGGGAGGGGGGGGAATACTGGCTGAATAAACAACCATTTGGCTCTTTCCTGCTTCTTATTACCCTAAAAATCTTTAAAAATCTGTCTGCTATGTTAATATGTAAATACACGTTTGAAACGAAAACTGTAAGGTGTTCTGTTGGCTCTACAGCAGAAGTTACTTAAACACCAAAATTCCACCAAAGACTGTGTATGAGTGTGTGTCCATGTGCACGAGGCCTTTGCTGGTCCACATGTTACTGCAGCAGCACACTCCTACAGACTTAGCAGATGAAAACAAAAGCAACTTGAAGAGAAGCCGACAGCAGCCATGCATTTCTTCAGAACACTGAGAATGCTGCCAGTTCCTCACATGGTGCGAACAGGCCGTATCACGAGCCCAGAGGAATGACGGTGATGATGGTGAGATGATAAATCATGAAAGAAATGATCGCGTGTGATTCTACCGGAGGGAAATCACTTCGTTACACAATGCTGACATTATATTTGCTGAATGCACTGCGTGGCGTTTTAATGCTGCCATTGTTATTTTTGACCTACATATTAAAAATAGCTTCAGTCATATGAAGCGGATCGTCTTTGGATGCCCGGCTGCCTACACAGACCGACTGCATCCGGTCCGCCGAGCCGCTGCTGCATGCAGGAGGAGAAGAGCTCCGACCCACCTCCACGAAGTAGAAGCAGGGCAGCAGGCTGACGCTGTCTTTGGTCACAGTCCCCTTCTCTCTGGCAGACATGGTCAGGCCTCCGAAAACCCGAGCTGATCCGAGATGTGACGACGGAAGAACGGCGGATCTCTGCAGGCGTCCTGTCGGGATCAGGAGCGCTCCATCCCGCGGTGTGTGTGTGTGCGAGCGTGCGTGCGTGTGTGTGTGTGAGTGTGTGAGGGTGCGCAGGACAGCAGCCGATTTGTATCCGGGCCAGACTGCCTTTATCTCTGCTTCTGAGGAGCCCCGGGCTCGGTTCTGTGCATGTCTTCCGACGAGCTGTCAGGTAACGGAGCCACACCGACTGAGGGAGGAGGAGGAGGAGCGCATGCGCACTGAGGAGGAGGGTCGCTGACAGCGGGAGGGTTTGTGGATAAATCAGACTCAGAGTGACCCGCGGTTTCAGTTTCACACAGTTTAAAAACAAATAAAAAAAATCTATGGCGTAAATAAAACCAGACGACAATTTTTATTTTTTTCCCAAGAAAGACAGCGTGAAACTGAGCAGGCAGTAAATAACATGCAGGCGAAACAAAACAAAAAGGCATCAGTGAAAAGAATCAGTGAATACATGAGAGCCTGATCATTTCATCAACATTAAGGCGTTCTTGGATAAAATAAATTAATTTAATTAAATTAAGTTTTTAAAAAGTACAGGAATAATTCTTTGGAAAAAAAAAACAGCTGTGAAACTCGGGCTAGCTCTAACAAATTTACATTTGTATATGAAGTACTTGGCGAGTTTGATCAAACCTTTAAACAAAAAAATCAAACTTCCTTTCCAGCACTACAAAACCAAACTGGACATTAGTCTGAATCAGGGCTGGAGGAGCCACGTTATTAAAGTGAATCTAGACGACTTTTTTTGGCTTAACTTTGTCATTATGATGTATAACCTGATTAAACAGTGTAACGGTGGTTGAAAAATGACACCATTCACTGTAAACTGTTCTCCAATAAGCCCTGTTTTTACCAGGATATTTTCTTTGCCTCTGGGACAAGGGTTTCACAGAAAAATGAAAAATCAGTGACGCTCTCTTTGCTCTCTGTCCTGATTGGCCGGTCTACACTGTGCTTCTTAGCTACAGGTGACGTCAATACGAGCTGATTAGCTCACCGTGCTCTGACTCGCCTTCATTGGGTCTCAGTTCAAACTGGACTTAAAAGAGAAAGAGACCACACACGAAATAAAGCGCGAGCCGGCACAGACAGCTGGAGCAAAGTTGTTTCCCAAGGAGTCTCATGCCGCAGCTAACGTTAGCTTGTTAGCTCGGTGGCAGAAGTTGTCTGCTGCTGCTTCAAACTGAATTCAACTATGAAAGTGCTCCCAGCACAGATGAGATATATCACGAAGGGAAGGTGATCCATTTGTTAATATTCCTGATTTACAAAATGTGCATTCATCAAGGTCAATGTTGAACTGAAATCACAAATATTCCTTGCATGGATAGATATCATGAATTGTTTTAAAGTGCGCTTCCTTGACTTTAGGTGGTAAAGGGAACTGAGGTCAACATTCTGTCTGCGCAAACGTCAAACGTTGGCACATCTGCACGTACATGAGACCCTTCTGACAAGCTGCACTGCTCACACACACGTCACACACGTCTTCTGACTGTTATTGCACTGTACCAACAGCTGTCATTTGTTTGGTTGCTGAGTAGCACAGATCCACTGGCCTGCAGGATCATATTTGACACAGTGGTGGTTGTCTGTGTCTCCATGTGTCCATCTGTCCAGGCAGGACGCACCACCAATGTCAGCTGGGATCGACCCCACCTTCCACTTAGCCTCTGCTTCTGCCTAAGACATTTGTTGTCACCTGATTCCTCATTCCTCCAGTTTTTCAGATTCCCATGACACTACACTTCCATTACACAGGAGGCTCAATGAGACAGAGGTTGTTGGGGATATTATACGTTATTATGCCCAACGCACTTAATAATCTAATTTGTTCATTTTTGCTCACTTGCAAACTATTTTCACTCATTTTCCAACTTGGTGTGTCGTATTTCATAGCAGGATGCTTAGCTGTGGTGACACTGAAGTCGTGTGACCACTGAAGCTTTTTACTTCTAGTGATTGCACTTATAATACTAGTGTTCTTTAAAATTATCTTGTTGGACAAAATATGCATCCTAAAGCCTCAAACTTGAACCAAGCTCAAACCAGGTCGAAGCGTAACACAGCCAGGGCTACTTTCATGGCTTTAGTTGCAAAGAGCGCACATGAACAATCAAAATCCCACAGACAGGTTTGGTGGATGTCCTTTATATGTTATCCTACTAACATTCAATCAGTCACATATTTTTTTAGCAAACTCAGGTCCAAAAATACACAAAACAATAAAAAAAATACATCAGAGTAACAATAACTATAACAAGATTTTTTGATTGCAACATTCAGATTAGGTTAATCATAGGTGGCAGTTGATGGCATGCATCGACAAAGAATCAGTCAAGATACAAGAACTTTATTTGGCCCCAGTGAGGAAATTTGTTGTGCAGGAGTGGGAAGCATTCCACACAAACACAAAACACACACACATAAGCACAAGAAACACATAAAAGCACACAAAACACAGGTGAACACAAAGAAAACACCAATAAATCATCAAACTGGGCAGTCATGGACCAAAGATCTTAATACAAAAATTAAAAACAAAAGCGCTGTGCTCCTGGAGGTAAGGAGGGAGATGGCAGTGGGGATACAGGAGTGTTTGTTTCTGTCGGTTTTGATTGGTTGACGTCTGTTGGCAGAAACTCAAACTGTTGTTGTGGTGGATGGGAACTGTCAGACAGGATGGATTTGTTGTACATCCTGCAGAGGTTCCTCAACGGTGCCTGTTATTTTGCTGCAGACTTTGACCACTCTTGGCAATATATTTTTGTTTTTAACTTTGGAGATCGAAACCAACAGGTAAAAGAAAAAGTAAACACAGACTTACGTTCAACAGGGTCTTGTCAGCCTGGATTTTAGCAAGTTTTCTGAGATGGAGAGATGCTGCCGGCTCTCCATGTACATTGAGTCAGTATCACACTCAGAAGTCAGTTTGTTATGTAGTTCCTTACTCTACTTTTTCAATGTTCTGTCCAAGCCATCCATAATTTATCTTCAAATGAAAATTAAAGTGCACATGACGACAATCCAAAAACCTGTCTGTGTCATTCACACATGAAAGGTTAGAGCAACTTGGGCCATTTGATTGATTCAGCACTTATGTATATTAGAGGTGTGCTCTTTGTTCACTTTCACATTTAATTAATGATTAAATACCAAATAAAGTTTTGAGTTAAGTTATCCACAATTCCAGTCTATCATGATATGCTGACCTTGATGCCCCCAAAGCCCTCAACACTTATTACAGTCGAGACTGCTGAGACTCCTAAACTTTGTCTTCAGGAACACAAACTACAGAGTTCTGCTTGTCACGTGACTCTATTTGTTTTCACCGCCATGTTGTCAGGAAAAGCCTGAGCAACAACGAATTGTGCCAGTGCTGATTTCACACCATCAGAGTTCACTTCACACTTTAAATCAGCGGAAATTGATGCATTGCAAAACTCGATAGATCAAACATTACTGACCCTTACGATGCCCCCAATGTGCTTTTGACGAGTCCTGAGACAGCCGGAGCGGACAATGTTCCAGACCAGCAGACATCTACATCCACTTTTTATCCCACATCTGTGAGTTCTCGTTGACGTCTGAGCAACGAGTTAGCCTCGCGAGTCCCCACCATGATGCACAGGTCTAACATGCCTTTTATGGAAATAGAGCTGTTAGAAATCGTAATAAAAGCACATAACATAACAAATTCTTAATAGGAAGTGTTGGATTCTGTATCAGATATGAAGTGATCACCACATTAGCAGAATCTATTGCCTGATGGTTCCCATCGCTCCATTTTCTTCTGCTCGCTTCAAGCACCTTTTTGAAGTTTAATGAAGTTTAATGAAAAGTCTCGCACAGGATGACAATCATCTACACCAGCTCTGACATGCAGTACAATCTAAAATTTAAAAGATAATCATCTTATTGTTTTCCATTCTTTGTTTTTTTCACTATAACATAAATACTCAGTATTTAAATACCCACAGTACACACTCTCACACACACAATAAAATACTATCTCATTTTCAATCCTGCCCTATGATTCAAAAACATTTCCTTTTTCAACCAAAATGCATCTAGTCTGTTTTTAAAAGTGTTAACAGGGCAAAGTTAATGACATACAGTTTAATGTTCCTCATAATATACACATTTCTCTAAGGGGTTTCCTTTTCTTCCCTGTTTCTACAGCTAATGTACCTCTCTGTAATGTCTTTTATAGCTAGAGGGCATATTTGGTCTACATGTCCTCCTTCAACTTCTCAGCCATGTTTGGTCATAAGGTTCAGATGCTCTCAAATTACTTCTCTGATTTCATCATCTGTCCCGTGATCAGGGCTTTGAAGTGTGGAGTGTGTGTGATTTCATTAAGTCACCTGTGTGGAATGGTATGTTTATCTGATTACATTTTTCACTTCATGGGATCCTTCCCTTATTCTGCTGGTGTTCCGGCTTTCATGCAACAATGTCCCTGTGTATATATGTACAGTATGAATGAAGCATTCTGCTCAGGTCAAGCTTAGAAAACTGGTTAAGAATCCTGAGAATGATGAATGAAAAGGCTGTTTAATTTGACAAATATTTTCTGTAATTGCTTCGTTATTGTTTTGAGTTTGTTACAGGCCTCAAAAAATTGCTAGGAAATCTTTTCCTTTCATTTTTGATCTTTTTTCTTTCTTTCTCATGTCTTTTCCTCTTGTTATCCCACTCCCCTTTTTTCTCCTTTAGTCTCTACATGCATAACCACCTGTAAGAAGGCTGCTCCTCCCCCAGTGCCGCCCCGAACAACCTCCAAACCCTACATCTCTGTGACAGTACAGAGCAGCACAGAGTCAGCCCAGGACAACTATCTGGACCAGCAGGACCGGAGGTCAGAGGTCAACAGCCAGTCAAGCCACGCACACAGCAACTCCTCTGACAGCCTCGACAGCACACGGGCTAACAGTCTGGCCAGGGGTATTGCCCGCCCTCCACACATCATCCCCACTCCCATCGCGACCCCGAGAGAGCCATTGGCCCCCACCACCTCCAATGCTTCCACTGAAACAAGTGACTCACTCATCCATGAATCCCTGAAATCAGGATTAAATCAAGGGAATCTAGCAGCAGAGGAGCCCTTAGTGGCACCAGTACCGAGACGGAAACTGTCCTCCATTGGCATACAGGTAAACCATGTCACTGTTGCACTAAACGTGGGTAGTACAGTTGAACCAGTCTCTTACCATACATTAAGGCTCATGATTACAGTCAAGACAGAACCAGTGTTTTTTAGAGTGTATCTCCTTCCACCGGTTGAGCATGAATCCAGGAAAAAGTAATCCTTTGTGGTGCAAGGCCATGTCTGAGTGTGTCACCTCAAGCCCAAAAATGTGCTTGCAAGCTAAAGGTCTCATTAGAGTGAACATCCCTCTATCATTAGAGCTGGCTGCGTACTGTAATATGAAGGAATAGTGATGTTCCCCGTTAGCCATAACTTTCTCTTCCGTATTTGCAGAAATAAAGGCCTTTTTCTCCATTTTCTAGACTCCGAACATTACCAGAATTCAGTCAGGATAACCAGTTATTATGACACTTTCACAAAAATGTGAAATTTATTTCTGTATACTTACGTTTTTATTGCAATTAAATTAAACCCTCAGTAAGATTATTGATGAGGGGTTTATAAAATGTTTCAAGCCAAGAGTTGCCTGACAGAGTTAATGTGCTTTATATGAACTTTCTCATTGATTGTGCTTTTCTTTCTTTCTTTTTTTTTTGTTATTTCACTTTTTATTTGTTCTAAGGTTGACTGTATTCAGGAAGTTCCACGAGAGGAGACCCCACCATTGGCCAAATTTCAGTCAATTGGAGTGCAGGTGGAGGACGGGTGGCAGTAAGTCCTCTTCCTGTCCTTGTAACAACGTGAGGAATTTACATTATAGCCACACACACTGTTCTGACTGTTCTTTCCCTTTGCAGGAGCTATGTAGATGTGAAAGCAATGTGAATGTCAACATTTTATGTCTGTAAACTATTTGTGTGTGTTGTATTGC
>JAPXVT010273286.1:0-10394 GCA_029823135.1 Acanthurus reversus | reverse complement strand
CATCTGGTACACATGCCGCATACAACAATCTAAGCCCAGAACCTGCTGAGGTAACATGTAGATAAGAAGGATGATATCAGATCACTTGCAGTTCATTAAAGCATTACATAGAACTTAATGCATGCGCGACACGAAGAAGACCTTGAGCTGTCTTCTACTCTTAGACTTTAAAGTGCCTCTGCAGCAAGCAAGTGCTAACCTCATATATGGTTAAATTAAACATACCCAAGCACTTTAAACAGTGTCAGTACATAAGATCTAGACAGTAATTGCCACAACACATGGAAACATCTGTCCTTCAACATCCAAGGTCGGGCAAAAGTTTTTCTGTCAGGGGTGTTATGACATGTAGCACAGAAAATGTTTTTTATCTATTAAAATGCCCTTGTGATGACATTTATATAGGCAAGACAAGTCGCATGTTGAAACAAAGGATTAGTGAGAAGGAGAGCTCCATCAGACGAAATGATTTTCTCACCCTGTCTCCTCTCTACAGTTTCAGGGCATTGAACACATTAATTAGCCAAGAGGGGGCGATGTGGAAACTAAGATATGCCAGAGGGAACTTTTTTGGATTGACACTTTGGATGTTCTTTCAACCTAAAGGTCTAAATGAGGAGTTTGACTTGGATGTAATGTTGTAGTCCAGGGTGTTTCTGGTCTTGTTCTGTTGTGGAACTTGGGATGTGTGTTTAGGATGGCCCTCGCCTGATGGCCTTCCATGGCTCTTGGTTCTTTTTGAGATTTTTAAAATGTCTGTATTTGTATCTGGGGACCTGTAATGTATGAAAGCCCTGTTTATTGATGACATTTATTGATGATACATATAATACTAGAAGATGCTTTGTGATTGTTTTGTTTTTTCTTTATTCTCTGTGACTGAGGGAAGTGATAACATGAAACCAGAGTGGTTAGCTGGCGTCAGGAGGCTGAGCCGTGTACTGTCAGACTTAACGTGGCACAGGAAGTGTACCTGCAAGGAGCTGGCCTGAAGATGGCTCAGCACACTCTGTGCAGGAAGTGCTCCAGCTGTCTGTAGCAGATGCACTTCCTGTATTTCATTCAGTTCTGAGGAAGGCGACTGTATCCCAACTGAAGGGTCCCCGCTTCCTTCCTCAGGGGCGTTGTGGACCCAGGTCTCCATACTTGTCCTGCACACTCAGACTGGAGTCTTAAATGAAGACTAAGAATCCGACAGAGAGAAAGACGTGTACCTCAGCTGTTCAGCAGCTGGAGGAGCCTGCTAAAATTCTGCTTCTCCAGCTGTATGTCACAGGATGTAAGAGTGCAAAAGAAGAGCCTCCCCTTTTTTTGTGGTTGCCAATAACAACCCAGGGCTCCTGGTGTGATGGATTAGAGCTGAATGGGGCTTTTGGTTTAGCCCCAGGCTGGAGCTGGAGTTTGAAGCTTCGGCCTGAGCAGCAGCGGACGGAGAGGACCCTGCAGCCGGAGCAGCAGGCAGTGTAGAGGCTGTGCCTGGAGCATCAGCGCTATATGGAGCCATGACCTCCAGGTCCTCACTGCCGGCAGACACAGGGCTGATGAGGATAGTGTTGAGGTGTCTCTCAGCTTCCTGGATTTCGTAGAGAGTGGAAACCCTCTTTTCCAGCTCAGTGATGTTGCTCTGGAAGCTGACCGGAGAGGAAAGTGGAGCCATGGCTCATTGAACGGTGCTCAGCTTGTCTCTGTGTTAACCCAAAATCAAAGCGTCTGATCGCTAAAGTCCCTGCACTGATTAAACGACAGTAAAAAATGACTAAGTTCTATAATGTTTAAACTAAAAACACAGCTCAAGACGACACATCAGCCAGCGTTCTGTCAGAGGGACAAAAACTCTGACACAACACAGCAGAGGAGAGGCTGAAGCTGGTCAAAGTGAAGACATCCTGTTACCAAAGACAACTGAAAAAGTCAGGCCAAATTATCTTCATTAAAAATACTAGCAAAATAAAACCTGGTGACATTACTATTCTCAGAGTCTGCAAATACAAACAAGCATTCCTCTGGGGATGCTCCGCAGCCCTCACAGTGAATTATCAATCAGCAGGTGGTAATGTTAACAAATCATCGTGGAGCATTATTTGCAGTGAGTAGGCTGATCTTCATCATCTTAGTAATGTTGGCGCGCTGCCATCCGTTGTTACAGCGCTGTAACTGTTTTATTCCTTTAACACAGAGGTTTGCACATCTGAGATGCTCCTCTTGACAAAGATGAATCCAGGTGTTAGCCAACGTCACGGTGGAGAGAGACTCACACGACGTGTTTCTTCATGTTTCAGCGTTCTGGATTTAAATGCGTTTGAGCGGCAGAACAAAGCCGAGGGTCTGGGGATGGTGACCGAGGAAGGATCAGGTACGTCTCGCACTGTTTACACCTCACTGATTGGTTTTTGTTAAATGAGTCAAAGTACAAGAAAAGAGAGGTTAATAAATATTAATTTTAATTCTGTACGTTGATGATTAAATGCTTTTCTTCACCAGGTGCAGGTAATGTTTTGAAAAGTCACTTTAATTAACCTAACCACATCTAAAAAGCAGACGGCACTGCTTGCTGAGTGGGTTTCGTAGTGGAACACTGACGGGTAGATTCTGAGGTTCCTCCTCCGATTCAGTTCCAAAGATTCCCATGAACAGCCTGAGATCATTCAGTGTCAGAGATGTACTCTTTGCTGTTGCATCTTATTCATGACTTTAGACATGAAGATTGTTTTTTGTCCTCGTCAGGTCATTATTTGTGTCCTGCATTGATCCTGTCATCAGTTTAATCGAGTGTTTTGTTGAATTGTGTTAACTGGTAAAAGGCAACACTGTTGTTCACATCCTGCATCATTTTCTGGTGCTTCTCATTTGCCTGTCACATTTTTTTTGTCTGTATACATTTGTTAGAAATATTCACAATCATCACTCACATTGCATACTGTCATTTTCCAAAATTCAAATCAAGTACTTTGATGTAGACAAAGCTGCAGGACTTTGACCTTTGGTATGAGAGTGGTTATAAAACTGTCAAACTGATAACAAGTAAATGTTGGTGCACATGTTGTTATCATGTTATAATAGGTGCAGCGATCATCACATCACAAGTTTGTTTAAAGTTAATTCTGGCTAAAACGTTTAAATTCTGTTCCAGTGGTTCAGAGTCATATCACCTCACTCTGACATGAGAATCTGACCCCCCCCCACTCACCGACTGTGAAGTAAATGTGAAGAAATGTTTTTAGTGTTTTTAGTGTTCAGGCAAAAAGAATTGAAGTCACATTTAGTTTGTCCTGATCTCATGACAGAAGTATGATAACTGTTTCCTCTGTGGGAATATTACTAATGTTCATTTACAGCAGTCACATTGATACCAGTGAAAACAGGCCTGGCAGGTCACCTGTATGCTCACTGTTAAACATGTTTGAGGTTTGTGGTGTGAGTTTTTCACTTTAGACGTACAACATGACGAAATGAAATGACGGCTTTGGGCTTTTCTCATTCACTCACATATCGCAGTGATTACTGCAGCTGTTGGAGTTCTAGCCTTTTTGCAAATTATCATTCTTTGACTTCCTCACGACTGGCTTGTCAGCTCCGTTCGATCTGATTGGCTGATCATCAGTTTGTCTGGAGCATTGTGACATCGAGTGTGTTTTTTCTCTCCAACAGTAGACGCGGTTTTGGTTTTGGGCTGTGTTTTGTTCTGAATAGACCTTTAAAAAGCTGGACTGGTTTTATTTTTGTGAGCTTCATGTAGCCTAGGTTTTTAAAGTTTTGTATTGGGAAGCCCTGGTAGTCATTACAGACAATGCTGACTGTGTTCTGATGATTATAGGACTGAGGTTTTCAAACTGAGCATGTCTAACTTGGGGGGCTCTATTTTTGTAAATCTGGGCACGGCGCAGGTCAAAGTTCTGGGTGCAGGGAGCAGAAGTAGGTGTGATAATTTCTTTTGGTAATTTTGTGAGCAGAGACCCAGGCAGCCTGGCACAGTGGTAAAGTGGGAGGAGTAGACAACAAGAAGGTGTGTCACAGCTGATTTCAGTCATGGCCAATCAGCTCCTCTCATTCCCTTTAGACCGCTGTGACGCTGCAGCGTGTCGTCAGTTTCAGCTGAAGACGGAGCCGACAGGTGCAGACAGACTTTACGCAGGAGGAAACTGACAGCCTGTCGTCCGGGAGGTTCATTTTATTTATAACATCACTGATGAAGAGCGGTGTGCTCATAACGTCACTGATGTTGTTAAAAGCAAAAACATTTCAGATTAATTTAGTTGCTTCATATCTGCAAACTTCACAAGAAACGTTTGGCCTGTTGTCACACAGCAACAGCTCGCACAGATAAAAATCCACAGACCTCACAGAACACAGAAGTCCTCTCCTGATCCGAGACCAGCCTGCGTCTGTTTTTACGGCTCTTTAGAGTTGAAGTTGACTAGAGACTTGTTCCGTTTGTCCCAGGCTGATTCTTCAAGTAATTAAAAATGACTTTTAATCAATGAGTAGCCACACCCCCTGCTGATGAAGGAAGAGTATCTAACGCCAAAAGTGAACAGTTTCGTTGTGATCCGAGTATGTCTCATAACTTTAGTGTTAAAAAGTGAAGTCAAAATTTATTGAAAAGATTTGGATCAAATAATTTATAAAATTCACAAGATGTTTTTATCTAACAAATATTCTGTTTCAACCCGTAGTGTTGGTCTTAAAAAACGGCATTTTCACTGCAGTCTCAAAGTTTTTTGCTCTCCCGATTCGATTGCTAGAAACCAGAGAAATAACAGAAGAGACAACAGGTGAAAAGTTTATTTTAAAAAAAAAGCAAAAAAAAACTGAATGCAACATTTTTAATCATGACAAAATACTGACTCTTATTAATTACATTGACTTGTCTGTCAGCTCCTGCCTTAAATCCACAGTGGCAGCATTCAGTTAACGGAGATCTGCTGCGTCATCAACTGCCTGATTCACATGTGATTCAACAGACAAGAGTCAGCTTCATGTTTTATATGATTACTGAAACTGAATGTTTCATTTAAAATTAATTTATGTAGCTTAATGAAACGTGAAGAGCATCCACTAAACCTGCCTGTAAGAGTTTGGATAGGACTGCTTATGTGCGCTCTTGACCAAGGAAATGGCGCTCCACCGGCTGCGTTGCACTCCACACCTGGTTTGGGGTGGCGAGAAAATTCACCACCAAAATGACATCAGAACTGCACCGCGACATCGCATCTTTGCTTTGCGCAGGCACAAAAATAGAGCCCAGAATGTGCATTAGAAGCTGAGAGGAATGGATGCGAACCCATGTCCTAAAAGCAAGAAGTTAGCTTTTCTGGGCGGACAGTCAGCAGTGACTGTGACACACACAGTTTTCAGGAGTTTTCAGGGGTGACTCACATGTGAGCACTGATACTCATTTTTTACTGTGGGGCTTTTAGTACGGAGCAGTATTAGGGCCACGGACAAGAAAAAAATCAGAGGAGGAAGAATTTTTTTAAAATTATGCACCTTGAGAAAAAAATTTAAAATTTTAAGGAAAAAGTCAAAATTTTGAAAATAGAGACAAAATTAGGAAGACTTTGAGACTTTATCAAACGGCAAATGTGACTGCCTGTGCAAAATGCCTCTGTGAAATTATTCTTCAGCATGTGCTTTAGTAACAAAAACTCTTTCTCTTTTAGTGCATAAACACAGTGTAGTTACCAGTATCAGGACTTTAAAGGAGAGATTGTGCAGAAAACTGCGTCTGTTCAGAAGGAAAACCCAAACAAGCTTGGAAGAGGTGGCGGCACAGCGGGTAAAGCACAAATACAAGGTTACTGATGCTTACACCTGCGTGCAGTTCAGAGGGGATAAGTTGTATTGCAAGTTACGATAAACAGTTGACCAAGTTGTTTGATCCTGAAGCTGTGGAGTTCAGGCACGCATGGCGTCTGACAGGTCAGCATGACTGCAGCGAAGGTCCCAACATGCTGTGACATACGGATTTGTACGACAAGCTGAAGCCATGCAGCACTGCCATCAGTGGTTGTATTGATGGTTTTGGTTGTTATGTGTGAATGGAGGCTACAGAACAAACAACTAAGTAACAACAGACGACTTCATCACATCCGTTGTGTTCTCGGGTGGCTTCCCGCAGCGACTGTGCTGACAGAGGAGCGGAAAATGGGCACATCAAACACGTGCTGTCTTTGTGCAGGAACCTCACGCAGAGTTTTGACAGAGACAGAAGTTTCAAGCCTGTTTGGTTTTTCCCTCTGAACAGACACAGTTTTCAGCACAATGTCTTCAAAGTCCTACTTCTGATGACTACACTGTGTGTGTGTGCTAACAGAAAACAAGTTTCTTTGCTGTTGAAGCCCGTTCTGAAGTACATTTTCTCCAGTCCATCCACACAGGGCATTTTGAGGGACAGTCTTGTGCGCCGTTTGATATTGTCTTAAAATCTTCCTTATTTCGACATTATTCTTAAATCTTCGACTTTTTCTTGAATTTTGACTTCTTTTTCTAAGTGTTCTTCAGATTTTTTTTCCTCATCTGTGGCCTTAATACTCTTGTGCACCTGACAAATCAAACAAACATCAAAGAAGTAGCAGCAACAAAAATGCTGCATCACATCCAGCAGAAGCTGCACTTGAACCCTCTGCAGTGACTGCAGCTGACAGTGAACTGGCACTCACATTCTGAGCCTGCGCAGGAGAGGACCCTCCAGACTACCAGGTGGAGGACGTCTGTGTTTGTCAGTGAAAAGGACACTGATGAAGTCGAGCTGCAGATATGCAAACGTATGCTAGTGTAAAGCAGCATCTGCTAACGTCCACATCACCCAGTAGATAATCAGGACTGTGTCTGATGAACAGCTGGTGCTGTCAGCTTGTGTTCTTTTTGTTTTAGAGTAATAAAGAAAGAGGCAAAGCGAAAAAATAAGGAGCTCTGATTTTAAAACTTTGCTCAGCTCTTTCACATCCCGTACCACATGTTAAACCAACCTGTCAGAGCAGTCATCCAGAGGCCAAACACTACCTACCCTGACTGCATTTCTGTAGGGGAAAAGCCAATCAGTGTGTTGGCACAGGCCAGCGAGAGCCAGCGGTGCTGGACATATGGGAACAGCAGGTGGCAACTGTCGGCTTCACGTGTTAGGATCATCTCAGAGGAAGTCATACAACAGCCGTCTATTTAAAAGAAAGTGTTTCTCATTACTTCAGAACTTGCCATAGAAACAAGTGGGTTTTTTTTCTTTGTTATCCAGTGATAGTTGTCTGCACGGCTATGGGTGCAAATCACAACTGACCTGTCAGTAGCTCAAATGTCTCAATATTTTCAATAGTCAGGTTAAATACTTTGATTATACTTTCAATTGCAAGGCAGTTTTCTCTCAGGAGGGACTCCGGTGTCACACTCTGAATGCACCTGAATAATTACTGAACATCAATGTGCGTGAATTCACATTACAGCTTTGTTTCTTGGTATCTACTCCAAAGAGATCATGACTGCCGACATATCAGGTAAAGCTTGTGGTGTTAGGAGTTATCTCTAATTGTGTTTTTACTGAACTAATGAAGGACAGCTGATCTGTTTTTAACTATTCCTGCATGTTCAGAAAGAAGAAAACACCCTTCCAAAACCAGTCATTACTAAAACTGACTTTGTAATAGCCTGATCATTACTGCACCTATTATAGCATCAAATCATGGCACTAACTACAGCCGATAATTTCCTTTTTATTGTCTTGGAAAAAGAAAGTAGTCACTCTAAAAAGCCTTTTAAAAAGCCCTGTCAGCCAAACAGCTTCCCTGTGGAAATTTGTCCACAAAAACAGGTTGTTATTTTTCCAAAATTTCTTTGAATCTATTTGATTGAGCTTACTGAGCTGTACAGGTTTTCTGTTGACACTTTATTTTCTACATGTTGAACAAACAAATTTGGTATTTTTGAAGCTCTTCCTTATATGTGATATTTTTCTTTGTTTCTTTCTTTGTTTCTTACTTTCTTTCTCTCTTTCTTTCTTCCCCTTGTTTTTCTTTTTTGTTTTTGTATCACTGCACTTTCTTCCCTTCCTCAGTCATCACTCATGAGCGTGGTAATTATGCCTCCTGCCATTTTCTTGTGTGTTGGTTGGTCTCTCTCTCTCTCTCTCTCTCTCTCTTTCTCTTACTACAGTTGGTTAGTTGTTGTGTCAGTTCTGTCAGAGTCCTGACTGTAGAAACTCAATCTTCGTCCTGATATGCTCTGTGCTCTTAGCTGCTTTTCTTCCTTATCCTTGCCATTGTAATCTTTTTGTTTGTTTGTTTGTTTGTTTCATTTTTTTTGTAATATATGGTTGGTTTCATAGTTGGTCTTTAAATTCAGTCCAGGCAGGATTAGTAGAGGTGCAGCAGTAGAGTTGCAACCAGACGTCTAAACCCCCCGCTGCAGCCAATCACGTAAAGGGGCCGCCTTCTAAGCGACCAAACACCACCTGTGGACTGGGGGAGGAATAGAGGACACAACCTAACGTCACGCAATCGGTCCTGTTATGTTCATTAAGGGACACTGGACAACAGTGCGGCATTTCAGGGAACCACCTGATTTTGTCTGAATACAACAATAACCTTAAATTCCACCAGATGTGCGTGCGGTCCGTCTCGGCGGACCGGATTCGTTTCACTCTCGTCAGTGTGTGAGCTTCCTCTGGCTGTGGCTGCGGTGCGTCTCTACTCAGCAACGGCAGTCCGGAACCCTTTACGGCAGATTCACAAGGGTTCTATTTTCGCCAGATGCTGGAGCACAACGCAGCAACACAAGAACAGATCGAGCTGCACATGAAGTCAGACACAGCTGCACCATTACAACATCATGTAGCTTTTCAGAAGATTATATTTCACTGAACTTCACAAACAAAACGTCACTGTGTGCAGAGTCAGGCCTGAAGTCAGCAGAGGTTTTCAGAGGCCACCATCGTGCCTGATTCTGTCGTTAATGTGAAATTTTGTAGTCTCGTGACTCCATCTGGAAGGCTGTGCTGTGCTCTGACAGCAGCCTGAACGCAGCTGATGGGTGTTGACAGACAGCAGAACATGGAGCAAACCTGCAGCCAGTGGGATCCCGGGGATAGTCATGTAGTCAACTGAAAGTCAGCGAGTTATTTTTTCTCAGTCATGAAAACGTTGCTTCGGTGGTTGTTCACTGTGTCAAATCCCCTTTGTGTCCTCAGCCACTGTTTTGGTCTTTTTCTGACTCACTCTTCTTGGGCTGCACTGAATACAAAAAATACCAAAGTATGGTGGATCAAACCTTTATCAAAGCTGCACTCACTAACAGTTTTCCACACAGATGGTAATATGTAATATAAAAGAGGTCACTTGTAGTCTACAGTCAACAAAGAGTTACCATCACCGCTGCAGTTCCACTTGTGTTTTACCATTTTGGTTATGCCTGGAAACTTCACTGTTTTGGTTCAAACTTAGTTCTCTCATCAATATTTATGAACACTAAGCTGCTGAAAAAAGAACCAGTGTACACCACCCACTCAGCACCAGTTTGCAGACAGACACAGGTAGATAAATAGATGAGTGAAGCATTTCAAAGCTACAGTGCCAGATGATTTTCTCCAGAGGTGGTGGAGACAAAAACAGATTTTAAAATGAAATTGATTGTAATTTTGTTTTTGTGTTTATTATAAGAATCCCCATTGGCTAACTCATTGGTCACCAGCTAGTCTTCTTGGGGTCCATGACAACATTACATTACTTTACACAACACAAAAGAAAACTGTAACTAAAATGAAAAGAATAAAGTGCTTACAAATGAGAAGGGATTAAATAAAATGGAAAATCCTAAACATAAATTGCCAACCAAGAGCAACAACATGACAAATGGACATTAAAATTATAATGATCAGGCCATAGCACAACATTAATAAACTCACACACATAGGACAGTGCATGCAAGTGTTGGTGGGATCTCAAACTCTTTTCAGAACATGCTGTTCTGCCTGGTAATTCACAAATTACTTTGAAGATGATTCCATGAGCCTATAGCCTTGCATAAAACTGTTTTTCACATTGACTTTGGTCGGAGGAGAGTCTTCGGCACACTACAGGCCCCTCTAGTGTAATAAATACTCACTGGCCACTTTATTAGAGACACCTTGCTAGTACTGGGTTGGACCCCCTTTTGCCTTCAGAACTGCCTTAATTCTTCGTGGCGTGGATCAACAAGTTGCTGGAAACATTCCTCACAGATTCTGCTCCATACTGACATGACAGCATCACGCAGTCGCTGCAGATTTGTCGGCTGCACATCCGTGATGCGAATCTCCTGTTCCACCACATCCCAAAGGTGCTCTACTGGATTGTGGAGGCCACTGGAGTACAGTGAACTCATTGTCATGTTCAAGAAACCAGTTTGAGATGATTTGAGCTTTGTGACAC
>JAPXVT010272309.1:0-10399 GCA_029823135.1 Acanthurus reversus | reverse complement strand
AGGTGTATTTGTGATTTGTGAAAAAAAAGGGGGGGGGGGCTATTTTGAGTAATGCTGTCTTCTGTTTTGAAATTTAACATTTAATTGATGTTTTTACTTGACAAAAAAACTGCCTCCAACACAGTAAAATTATGCAACAATAATTATACTCTAACATCCAACAGTGATTATACACCAGCATGCATCGTGGTCACATAGTGGTAGAAGAAATTCAAATTAAATCATCTTGGTCCAGAGACAAGGTGGACCTAAAGCACCCACTCTCACCTGTGTGGGTTCCAGTGATGCTGGCTGCTGTCCTTATTTGTCCCACCATCAAGGCTATCAGTGACTTTTTCTGTTGATTTTTTTGCTACAAAAAATGACGAAATGCTGTTGTCATTTCATATTGGTAATCACTTTATATTGCTGCTAACCAGCTTCGATAGTAAGCTAGTTGTTATTGATTAATGACAGCTAACTTGACACTAGCAGGAAGAAATTATGGAACTGGATTTTGTGTCATTCCAAGCGTGAAGCGCAGACGTCATCGCTACTGCAACAATATGAGAATTCGATCCACTTGCATTTCGGATCCTTAATGTCTTTTTAAAACAGTCTCTATTATTATCAACTTGTAGTCTAACCAGAAGTGGGAATAAGACGTATCCCCACCGGGGATAAAAATTGAACGACCACAGGGGGGGATATCAAAAGCAGAGAGGGGGAAATCCCCCCCCCCAACAATTCGCACTCACAGTATAATTCCTCTGAATGTTTTGCGACTTTGGTTAATTTGCCTTTTTCACACAGGTAATTCCAAAACGAGGTTCGGTTAGGCGGGCGCAGTGGAGACATTTCATAGCAGCACTACAACAGCAGAAACATCACTTCACCTGCATGGATGTCATCTTACTGCCGTGTCCCTGGCCTAATTCTTACAAGAGGAGGACGTCCTGTCAGAGGAAGACATCCTTCCGTTTTCCAGTTAATTCTAAAATCCGTTGCAAGTGGACAAAGTGATGCTGCTATGAAACATCTTTGCCGCACCCCCCAACGGAGCCTCGTTTTTGAACTACAATGGGAACCTTTGTGAAAAAGGTTACTTCGTCGGCCAACTTCTATCAGCTAACATGCTAACTACCAAAGCAAACCTTACTGGCTTTCAGGCTACTTCTCCTTCTCCTTCAGAAATACACGACTGCATTGCATTGTGGCACATGGGAGGAAAATGTTGGACGAACACTGAAATTTGCTGTGCATTGTGAATATTTTAAAGTGCAATAGATTGTGAGTGAGATTAACCACTTAGAATTCAAACACTACTACAAAATGGTGAACACATTGTGTAGTGCACTATTTCTGTGATAGGGAACACTTTGAACACAGCACGTGTGATTCTCAGACTAACTGAGCTGTGTGTTACAACAGCAATACCTTTTCAGCCTTCAGCTGTTTCCTTCTGTGTCTCCAGTAACAAAGTGTAAGCGAGCCGTCAGAACCTTACATTTACAGACAGTTATCACTGGATTTGATTTGATACTGAAGAAAAATGAAAAACTCAATGACTATCAGGAAGTTCTGCGGCCTCGTTATGTTTACTCTGGATGGAAAACAGAGAGGAGTCAGATTTGACTCTGGGAAGGAGTTTGATTCTGCAAATTGTGGCACGAAGAGTTTGAAGAACATTAACAAACTTGACAAAAGTTTTGAATGTTGGTCTCTCCTCACGCAAACATTCTAATATTCCAGACAGACATAAAATATCTGTGAGATCACAGAAAACTTTTAAAGATAAAAACTATTGCAGGACAGCAAGATGATATTCAGACTTTCTTCATAAAATTTGCAGACTGGTTCCTTCTGAAGAAGTAATTATTTGATTCATATAAAATTTCATGTTTAAAAGTAATTTCCTCAAACAGCTGCACACTGTGGCTTCTAACAAACAAACAGAAGCAAATAGTGCATTTGTTGGGGACTATTTTTAGCGGTGGAGGTGCTCCAGTGAGTGTTTGTGGCAGCAGGACGGTGTGTGTGTGATCAAGAGTCTGCTTCAGGACTCTCTGATCTTTTCTTCATCCAACAGGGCAGAACAGGAAGCTGGTAGCAGCCAAAACATCAACCCTAGATGTCACGACGTCTCTGAGGAGGAGGAGGAATGTGACATCACCGCAGACCTCTGGTGTGTAACGCTCAGTGAGTTGCAGGATGTTTGAGCTGCTGTCTGTGATCATCATGTGACAAACCAGCAGGAACGTGAATCGATGTTTTGTTTCAGGAAAGTGTTTTTGCACAGAAACGTTTCCCTTGACCTCGGAAGACTCTGACCTCACAACACTTCAAACATCTGCACAAACACATTAAAGCATCTGGAAAAACATTTTTAAGACATCATTATGACAAAGTTCATTAGATTTAAATAAAGAAAAAATAAGCGCTTCCAGGTTTCGAACACGTTCATTTTCTCCAGAGTTCAGAGATGAGTGAAATCCACACTCTTGAAATGACAAGTCCTGTTTGAAAGACTGGGAGGAGATTTTATTATTTTATGAAAAGTTTTTGTTTGACAGGAAAAAATTGTAACATTTTCAGAATAAAGTCTGTTATGACGAACATGTTCAGAAAGTCAGATTATTATCAGAACAAAGTTCTTTGTTTGGAGACGAAAAGGTAAAATTGTTAGAATCAAGTCACCGTAAAGAGTTGTATTTTATTCTCAGATTCTCACAATTCTTTGTGCTTGTTGTCTGTATGTCAGTTTAAACATATTTCATGATTCATGCCGTATTAAGTTTGTTTGTTTGTTTAGATTGTTTAGATTAAAAAAATCAAATCTTTTTTGAACATTTGGATTCTTCCCTGTGAGACCTGAAGCTCATTGTTGGAGCAGAGTTTGATTAATCTTCATCTTCTGTTGACAGCAGATGGTGGGAGGAGTGAAAGGCTGATGAAGGAAAAACAAAAATCACCTCCAGCCTGTCTGTGGAGGGGAGGGGCTGATGGGAAATGGGGTCCTAACTTGGAGAAACACACTGTGTCCTGCACATCACTGCGGCTGCTTTAAAGAATATTGAGCTGACAGATGTTAAAGATGAACAGTTTCTGACCACTTGCAGCTTTGCAATCTGCCCTCGTCACACACATCCAGGCTGGTTAATTAAAAACAGACGACTGGCTGCTAATTGAGCGTCTTCAGCCTCCCATCCCCCCATATCCCTATCACCCCCATCAACCCCATCACCCCCTGTCCTGTCAGGGTCTGCTGGGCCTCGCTGGACCAGCTGCTGCCTGTCTGACTCCCAGAGCCTGCAGACAGCAGCACAGGTTCCCTGGAGAACAAAAACACTGAGACTGTAATTACTGTTTATCATCATTACAGTATTTAATGTGGAACAAAGTGTGAACTTTCAGCTCGGTGCCTCCATAAAGCTCCACCTTCCTCTCACATGGTGTGAAGTTATAAGTTTATAAGTTTAAGTTAAAACACAAAAACTGCACAGAGGTTAAATTTGCATGATGTGTTTCCACTGCACGAGCGGCATCACAGGACAGCGATCAGCTCTGTTCAATTCATTCAGTCCTCAGCTCATTTCATTCATTCACACATGATGTGCTCACTTCATCATGTGTTCACACTGCAGCATGCTGACTGATCAATGATTTTTACTGTAACTGACCTGCTTAGAAATGTGAGGGGCTTCACTGGAACATATGACGAGCTGGGACATGTGATGGATATGGCGCTAAATAAAAAATCTTCTTTGAAAAAAATATGAAGACGTTTAGGCCATGTTTACACGGGAGCAGCCCTGCTTAAAACAGAAAAGTCTCTCCTTTGCGTCTTCAAAATATGTCTGCGTTTACATGAACAGACGAAAGCACTGTAGTACGCATGCCAGGCCGTTAGTCGGCAGTGTAAATTTGTAATGACAAACCATAGTAGCTGCCGAAGTTGTACACTTCCTGTTGGTGCTCAGCCCTAAGCAGCCACAAATGAAAGACATTCAATCATAGATTGACTTCTAAAATGACACTACGAACACCTAAATTCATCTCTATAGACTGTCGTCACATCTGACATGCTTTCGATGCACTGCGGAGTGTTTAATCAGAGTTTGGTCATGGCTAGAGCCAATGCATTGACTTGCACCAGCATTAGCATTAGTGTCGTCACCGTCTTCAAAGACACTCCGCTTGCTAGTTTACACAGCCGGAAAGAAGGTTGTGATTCAAAAGATTCCACCATGGAACCCGGCTGTTTCATCAGCGCCAGCACGCCGTTGTCATGTAAAAGGACGGCCGAACGGCAACAAAAGTGTTTCATTTAATGACAAAACTTGGGCAATGTAAACTGCCCCTTAGTTTGAAAAAGACAACATCTGAGGACCTCCACTGACTCGACAGGTTACCGCCCAACCAATCAGGTGAGGGAGCACAGACTCCATCATTACTAAAGTGTATCATTACAGGTCAAAGTTCACCTAATTTAAACTCAACAAAACAGTTAGTATTCATTCAACAGAAGATAAAAAAGTTGGATTGTTTTTATTGAAATTTCAGTTTGAATGTTTGTGTGACTGAAGACAAAACTGCATGAAATGTCAATTTAGCTGCAGCAACAAAAAAAACATTGTGAAGACAGACACACACACACACACACACACACACACACACACGTACGTTTGTACTGCTATACTTGTGAGGACACTCATTGACATAATGCATGTCCTAGCCCCTTACCCTAACCTTAACCTAAACCTGATTCTAACCCTCAAACCAAGTCTGAACCCTCAAAAGTCCTTTAAAGGCCTGTCAGAGTGAGGACCGGCCAAAATGTCCTCATAGTCCAAAAAGTGTCCTCACTTCCATGGAGTAAAACTCACATGACTAAAAAATGGTTCTCACAAAGATAACTGTACAAGGGCACACACACAAACACACACACACACACACACACACAGAGTCTTTGGTTTGTGATACCACAGCACCTCCAAGTGGACTTACATGGTACTGCAACATATGACAGGACCGTAAATGTTTCTGCTGTGGCAGCGTGTTCAGGCCGTACTCGGCAAATCTGTCAGATTCTCGGCAGAACAACTACAACTACTAACACTGCTACTAATACTACAACTACTTATACTACTACTAAAACTATAACTAAAACCACTGAACCTCTGAGCCCTGCAGAGTCCAGGGTTGTCTCGGCGTCTCTGCTGCATGACGACGCTGTGATCTGCTGATTCACTCTGAAAACTGAAGCTGCAACAGCAGTTTGGTGTAAAAATAAAGGAAGATGTCTCATGACTTTCACTGTCAGGAGCTTTTAAGCAGGAATGATTTTTAAAGCCACAAACAAACTGAAACTGGAGGCAGGATTTAGTGAATGTCCTGAAAATGTCATTTTTCTCTCAGTGTGAGCTACTGCGACGGGTGACCTTTCATCTGCACCCTCCACCAAACTGAAAGCAGGAAGTGGCTTCTCACTCGTTCTCCTTCTGACTCTCAGCTTTTCATTAGCTCACACTTCCCTTTGAGCTGCGCTTCATGAACTGTTTGTCACACTGACAGAAGCAGTAAATACAAACATGTGAAGACACTGATTTAATGAAGGCGCGACGTGAGTGTCAGAGGAAGGAGTGCGAGTGTTTGTGGAGACGTTTGACGTTTTTGCAGCTTCTTTACCTGAAACATCCAAAGAACATTTGAAACTAAAATATTCAGATTTGTTGCAGTTTCTGCTTCATAAATTCCAATAAATCTGCTTTTGCATTCATGCCAGTAACACCGCAGACACTCTTTGTAGATCCATGTCTCTGCCCCCCCGTCAACATGTCTCACTCTCTTATGACCAGTGAGACACTTTGTTGCTCCGCGTCCCAGATTAAAATACACGATGACAGCAGTGACACATGTGGGTTGTTTCCTGTCGTCTCACAGTGAACCAAACTGTGAAAGTCCAACATCTGCACAGACTCGAAGCTTTCTGACAGGCAGGAGGAGGCGGAGCCAGGAGACATTTCAACCTTTTTCTAAATCTTATTCTGAAGAACAAAGATTCAGAAACTCCATTTACACAGAAGGGTGATCATCTCACACCTCGTGTGGTTTGGCAGGTCCGCTGCAGCAAACATACAACCACAGTTTGTAAAAAACACATGAATGCGAGGTCACACACACACACACACACACACAGTGAGAGCGCTCGACTCGTTCAACACATTTTCAATCTCAGGACGTTTGAAACAGTGACAGTGCAGAAGCTTCACAGGAGAGTCTGAGAGCGTCATCATGTCAGAGACATGGACGGAGGAGAACACGCGTGTGAGTCAGCAGCATTCTTTTTAATCAAAGTGTCAGAACGTTCAACTTTCCTTCACACGCCGCCGTCCTCAACACTCGCAGCTTTTACACGTCTGACGCAGACTCCATCACCTCTGATTGGCTCTCATCAGTCATGACATGTGACGTGACCACCGGGGTCATGTGACATGTTCTTGTGTGTTAAGGTGTTCACATTGAACCTGAAGTGAATTATTTGCGAAAAATGTGAATACGCTGTACGAAGTGCATGATGTGACGTGTAACTTCACATCTTTTAACATGTGACCAATCCACGTGACACTGCGCCAAGAGAGCCAATCAGCTTTGAGATTTTTCTGACATCACTGACGTGAAGACGTTGAATCAGACATGGCGGAACACGGCAGACCGTGGCTGCGTGTGGAAACACGGAGCTGTGTGACACGCCTTTACACACGTCAGTGATGATGCGAGCACACACACGACAGAGCAGACATGATGATTGTATCGGCCGTAGTCACTGACAGAAAGGAATGGTAAGCCCCTCCCCCTCCGGCTGGTTGTGTGTCATTTAAATGATCCAGTGGTCAGAATAGCACAAGTATCCTGATGCGAGGTGAAAACTCGCTTCCTGGCACCTGGGAACACGGCGTGAAAACGTTTTAGTGGCAGTGAGCTTCTCCTCGATGGAGCCGCTAAAGACACGAAATTAGAAATCTGAAGCAAAATTTCTGCAAACACAAAATGTTTGAAACATGAATTTTTGTTTGGACGGTTTCCTTCAGAGAGAACTGAGACAAGAAATTTCCCCTGAAGAATCTCTTCCACCAAAAACAGAAATAATTTTACAGTCAGCGTTTAACGCGGACAGGAAGTGAGTTACACATCAGAGAAAAGGGAACTTTGGTATTTTTAGTCTGTGAAGTAAAATTCAAGAGTCATCTGAGAGCCACATGAAGAGCTGCGGGCCGATCCTGGAAGAAAGTGTCCACTCACATTTGTTTACTTGTGTCTGGGTTGTTTGTTTGTTGATCGTCTGACGGCTGAACGAGTTCATGTAGCCGCGGACTCGACAGCTTTCACAGGAAGTTCTAACAGTAACCGATCAGACCGAAGGCTGATCTGACTCAGTGGTTTTCTCAGTCTCAGCGAGCAGTGATGTCACAGCTGTGGTCTTAAAACAGGAAGTGGAGCTCGACATTAAACCAACAAATCAGAGCGTGAGAGCAGACGGACAAACACGTTTGTTTTCTGTGTCGACCTCAGAGACAAAGCTTCAGATAAGTCACTGACGGCATGTAAAAGCTGTTCTCACAGGACGGCTCTGACTCCTCCCCCCACCCATCGATGATGACCACGGCGCTGTGATGTCACATGATGAGCTATGATGACGTTAAACACAGATGAAGCTTGTGCTGCATCGAAACGACACTGACAGCATCCTTTTAAAACTGGTGAAGACTAAAGAGACGTGACGCCGATAAGTTTGTTTATTTGTTTGTTTACTGTCAATAAATGCACTGCACTCACTTTAACGCATCTGTAAACAACAAACAAACTGCTGAGCAGTTTCCATGACTTCATCCAAGCAAACAAAAGTTTTTAGTAACTAAAACAAAGCTCAATCACATGACTCATCTTCACGTGCATCGGCTCCTCTGACAGTTGTGAAGCTCCGCCCCTCACTTCTCCTTTCAGCGTCAAACATCAGTTCTTCATCTGAGCCAAGTGGCGTCCTGTGACATCATCGTGGAGGCGGAGTGAATCCAGGAAGCTGCACTTTGTAGTAAATGCACTCTGACGGAGGAGCAGGCGGGGGCGCTGTGGAGGACGGGAGCTGGATCTCCTCGTACTGAAAGACACGGCCAGAGAACAGAATACAGTTACTGCGTTTAGTTACTGCGTTCAGGTACAGAGTGGAGAGTACAGGTAGCAGCATGTGTACCTGTGCTGTTTCCCACTTGTTGGCGTTCTCGGTCAGAGATGAAGGACAGCTGCAGCTCGTCTTCCTCCAGCACAGAGATGTAAACACACCTGAACACAGAGCTTCAGCTGACACACTTCCAGCAAGAGTAATCTGATTACTATCATCTGAATAAGAAACGGTTTTTCCTCATCCACATCGATGATTTACTGATGGACTGAACTGTTCTAAAGTTCACACACACACACACACACACACACACCTGTTAGAACCAAGATGAGGACTCCGTTCAGGGTGAGCGAGCTGTATGTGACGAGCTCGCTCGGCCACGTTCTCCAGATGTGCTGCTGCTGTCTGTCAGCCTCAGAGTGTTCTGTGAACGGCGTGACGGGAACATCTGGAACATCACCTGGGAAAAGGAACGTTCTTGTTCGTTGTTCCTCATGTGGGAGTGAACTGTGGTTCTTTACAAAATGTCTGATGTGTTAAAAAGCAACATCCCAGGGTTCCTACATGTCAGCATCAGCCACAGAGGTCACATAAGCCCCGCCCATTTTTCCTAAAACATCTTTATCTCTGAGATCTGGTGTTTGTTGACATTTTGTCCATATTCAATAAATGTTACAGGAAGTAGCTGAAAATGTGTGACAGCGTTAGTTCAAAAGAACGTCTGTGTCAAAGTCCTGACGTGAGAATGGAGTTGGAGTTGAGAGACCACATCTACCCGTGGATCTTTTCATAAGTAGCCAGTTTACAAGCTGTTAACAGTTAACAGTCCACCATTAATTACATGGACTACAAAAGACTTCCTGTACCAACATCGCCCTCCCTTGCCTACAGACTCCACATTCAGTGAATGTGCAGTGTGTTTATAGAGACTATGCTGATGGAGACGAGTCAGAAATAAACTGGGATGGAGCTTTCATTACAAAGTAACTCTACAAGATGTTTTTATATAAATCCTTATTAAAATATTGCTTGCACTACCCATAGTGACTGTTGCTAAAAGCTGCTTCTTAACATATTTCTGTGTGTAACCATTTAACCAGAGCTTTGACATGAAGTTCAGATATGCACCGATTTTACTCTGAAACCTCTCTACTGGAGCTGCAGGTTTCTACGGGGGTCCTGAAGTGCCAATCAGTTTCGTACGTGGCACAAAATGCTGCCGTTTGGAGTTTTGATCTCACTACCTGTGTTGTGGTGCTGACTGCAAGTCAAAATCTGACTGTAGTTTGTGTATTTATGTATGTTTGATGGTGAATCTATTATGTGTAGAATTTAGGAGTGTAAGTCTTCGTTATGCTCCCTTACAGACGCCTACTATATGAAAATACAAAGAATTCTTACTCAAAATAACTTCTGTGACACTTAAGTTCACATACTTTAATACAGTTTTAACACACGACAATCCAGGACCACTTGTGACTTGCACCAGCTGAATTATTGTATTATCAAATGCATTCATAATCTACTTATTTAACAGAGAAAAAGTTAATAATCCTACTGTAAAAAGTAATCCCTCTTACAAAAAACATTATTCCTTGTGAGTTAAATATTTTCAAATCGAAACAGAGAAGTTGCAGTGATGTGGTGACAGTAATGTTACACAAAATATGTATAGAAGGGTTCACCTGTTTCCAACCTCTGAGAGTGTTTAAGTGGAATTTAGACCAAATTTGGGAGACTTGCTAAAGATTGGTTGACCGGCCACTGTGCTCCGACCACTTGAACCGTGACCTTAAATTAGCTGTAGTGTAGTGTTTCTACCAGCGGCCTGAGTTTAGCCCCTTCAACATGAGGCTTTGACTCTTTCACTCTGTGTCTCGACACCTGTAATCACCACATTTCCCACAGGTGTATGGTCATTTTCAGGACAAATAGAAACTGCATGACTTAGCATAATGAAAATGTACTACTTTGTCTCACCATGGCAGCCTAAAATATAACGTTACTAAATGCTGTCGAACTGTTGCTTCCTAAAACCAACTTCAGCTGATTCACAAACATTTCATGAGTGTGACAAAATGTGTGTGAGCACCTTTCCCCTCATGACACGGAGACGAGGTCTGCTGTGAAGGAAGCACTGAAGCAAAGGCCAAGGCTGGGCTGAGAGTTAACAGTGGGCAACAGCTATTCTTAGTACACACACACACACACACACACACACAAGCTAACTTTGTCGACGAC
>JAPXVT010270572.1:0-10414 GCA_029823135.1 Acanthurus reversus | reverse complement strand
ATTGCGGGTCTGTAAAGAACTGCAGCAGTCAAGTTAATACTGTTCACTTGAAATATCAAACATTCAATATTGTAGCACTTTGTAGGCCATATTTGAACATCTTTTGTCAGTGAATGGTATATTCCAACTCCACCATGAGAGCCTTGTTTCAGATGTTGCAATTGTGGATGAGTGTTGTCATAACTATGCCCACGACAAACATGTGTGAACTGGAAGCCTGTAAGACAAGGTTGCTGCGGTGGATCATCAACTCCTAACCATGTTTCTGTAAGGCAAATGCAATCAGCCTTATTCATGTGAGCATTAGCTTGAACATCTGGAAAGTGACCCTTCAGACTCTGAGTGTTGTGCAATATGATGGTAAAAGCAGATTGTGTTATGTTGGTAGAAGTTAGAGGTGATATAAATGGTTGCATTTTGCTTGTTGCTTCTGCTACTTTTGCATTACAATAAATGACAGATTCCTTAAAGTCCTCAATTGTTAAGCCACTTAGACTTGTAACACGACTGAGAGCGACATATGCTTGTCCAGAGGAAAAAATCTTGCTGAGAGACACAACAACTCTGTCAATGGTTAAGCCTTGTACTTTGTGGACAGTGCATGCCCATGCCAACCTTATTGGGTATTGTCTGCGTAAGCCTCCATTATTGGTAACCTTGTCTTCCTCAGGTTCCAGGATGGTTATTATTCTTCCTTCAGGATCAATCGTGCGTGCTTTTGACCGCTGTTTTTGACCAACCTTGGGATCATCAAATGCCACATGAATGGAAGTAGGGAAATACTCATCATTGTCCTCACTCTCTTGACTGTTACCCACCATTTTAACAATAGTTCCAAAAGCACCATTTACAAGCCCGTCAGACACATCAATGTTTTTCAGCAACATTATTCGAGCTCCAATTCCTGCATGGACATATTTATTTAGACAGGTGTTGTAAACTTTGTGATGATGACCATCTTTTGGCTCCAGTCTACCTGTTTCAGAATTTCTCTCATAATCACATGCGTTTATGGTGACAGGCTCTGGACAAGTGTCATTTAAGCGTTTGAAGTTATAATTATCAACCTCATTATTTGTTGCAAAAATGTGTAATGCATCGCTCTCTTCTGCAGTTTCACAACTTTTCAGCATTTTAAGATCATGGTCTTGGAGAGGTGTGCCCTTTTGATGAGTGCGTATACGATTCAAGGCGTGAGCAAAGTCTGAATCCTTTTGTCTGACTATTTGAGTGAGCTCAGCAATATGAAATTCATCCTCCCATAGGTTTATGTATTTGAAGTCATTGTACAAAGCAGAACCTTTCACTGGTGGCAACTGATAAAAGTCTCCAACTGCGATAATACACACTTTGGCAAATGCAGTGTTGTCACCTGGTTGCTTGATCTGCCTCAATCTTCCATGTATATATGATAAAAGTCTGTGGTCAACCATGGATATTTCATCTATGATCACTATTTCTAGGTTTCCCAGCTTTGCACGTAAGGAGTTAATTTTTTCTTCTGTCAAGTCTTTGATCGGTAGAGACAAATCTGCTCCGATTGAAAATGTATTATGTATAGTACTTGCATTTATGTTGTATGCAGCTACACCAGTTGGGGCTGTTAGTACTACAGTAGAGGCATCAGGTTGATCTGGATGAAGTCTTTTGAGAATTCTAGTTGACTCATAATGAATGGCTTTGATCAAATGGCTTTTGCCTGTTCCTGCTCCGCCTGTAATGAATACTTTTAAGGGCTGGGGATTCTCACCATTGACTTTCTGCAAACACCAGTGTCGAATTTTATAGAAAATTGCAGACTGTTCCTCATTTAAAGATCGTAACAACTCCAAAGCATCTGCTCTTGTTATCTGTGTTGTATTAGCCTCTATTGTGTAAACAGATTGTTTGTTTGGCTGCAGGTCTGGGATGTTATCATCAGTGGAGTGTTCATCGTGTGTTTCATTTGTGTCTTCTCTGACTTGCTTACATTCCAGTCGTTCCAGTTCTGCTTGTGGACAAATCTGTGCCCATGCATCTTCCAGTTCACCATTGGCTTGTACCATCTTTTCAGCATCATCTATTTTGT
This sequence comes from Acanthurus reversus, assembly GCA_029823135.1. Lineage (NCBI taxonomy): Eukaryota > Metazoa > Chordata > Actinopteri > Acanthuriformes > Acanthuridae > Acanthurus > Acanthurus reversus. Next base: position 8,346 of record JAPXVT010270572.1, on the reverse strand, counting down.
CAGTTTCTTTCTCAAACCGAGCCCGGTTTCCATCCACTATAGATTTGACATTTTCCAATGTGTTGTTGTCATTGTGCACAGCACCATGCTCATAAAAGTCTTTGTAAGTTTCAAATGGAGCAGGTTTCAGTTGGCAGTCCAAATAATGGGGCAGGAATACTTGCAGTATGCTGCGGTGGTAGGCTTCAGAGTGCTTCATTGGTGACAATCTAGCATAGCGGATCACGGCAGGTTTCTCTTCGTTAGTTCTTTTGATAATAAAACCAAAGCCATTTTGCAATTGAGTCACCTTAGTGTTATCACCTTTGGGGATTTGTGATGTAGCAAGAACTCTGTACTGCGAGGCAAATGTTGCGAGGCACATGTTTATAAACGGTTCTGTGTGTGGTCTGTTTTTGTATCGGTCCACCACATTTTTCATCCACAAATGCTGGTCATCGGTCTGATTGCTGCCGCGTTCTTTAAGTTGACTTAAGGGTACACTCATTCTGACAGGATGTTCACCAGTTGGTATGAATTGGGTTCCACGTGAGCAATGTTTAAGTGGTAGGCCGGTTAATTTGTAACAACATTCTTGTGCTGAAACTTGTCGGCTTTGCAAGAAAACTGTGCCAATTTTTTTCATTGACTCCTTAGCTTGTAGATTTCCATTCATGGCCTCCTTTTGAGCCTGATCAAGCAGCAGTCCCATTTCACGTTCACTTTTGAGTGCATATGAAATAATGTACACCACACATGAATATGCATCCACAATAAATTGAATGTCCATGTTTGCTTGCCAGCAGCGCAGGAGATCGGGATTGTACTGGTTTATCCAAACATCTTGTGGCTTTCGTTGCAGCACAATGCTTGTCTTATTGGTGAGCATAGAATTGGCTTTCTGAAAGATTCTTTGTGATATGTTAAAATATTGGAAAAATTCCTCAGCAGAGTGGAACTTTTGTCTTTCTTCACGATTTGATAGGACAGTTTTCATTTTTTCAAACAGTTTTCGGACCAGTTCAGCTTTCATACCAACCATGCCGATGTCTGGCTGTTTTTCAAGAGTTGCCTCTTCACTTTCATCAGAGCTAGTATCTTCTTGTCCCTTAAATTCGTCAGCAATACCTGGTCTGGTGACAAATGTGCGCTCTGAGACTGGTCTTGGAAAGTTGAATCTGCAATTTATTGCTCCTTTCTTCTTGTTCTTTGCATTTTTCTTATCACAAGACTTTGCATGGTATTCACTATGTTTTTGCACATCAATTAATTCCAACAGTTCTGGATCAGACGGCATTTGACATTTGACATATTTATCACAAAACTCTACAACCTTGGCATCAGAGTCTTTGTCTATTTTTGGAGCTTCATCAACCCAAAATAATGCATGTATGTGGGGTGAGCCACGCATCTGAAATTCAACTCGATAAAAGTAGTCTGTGATCTTGCCTATTGGCGCTGCAGGGCTTTGTAGAACATCCTTTAAAAAGCATTGCCATCTGAAGTCAAACATTCTGGCTGCAGTCACTGGATTGCGCTTTAATAATGCACATTTTTCTGGCCAAGAAAGGTCTTCCAATTTCACTTGCTTGCGTTCTTGCCTAAGCATAGCATTCAACATCTCAGGCCATCTCAAGTCAGCAGAGCTGAATGAACAGAACCATGTAGGAATACCAAGCTGTCTTATCATTGCAAACACATCTTTCTGTGCTGATTGCCAAAATGGAGGTGTTCCTCTGATAGGTCTGAGAAATTTGTAGCCTTCATCAAAATGCAGAATTCTTTTCAAAGCTTCCGGGTCTGTAAGGATGTCACTGGTAACATCTGGAGTCAAACCTTTGTCTGTTCCTTTTCTCAATGCTATCGACACATTTGATACAATTTGATTCAGTTCTGACACATATTGGGCATAGAATAAGTAATCAGTGTTTTGGCCAAAACGCCCATCTGCATTAAGTATTCGTTGATTGAAATATTTACACAGAGTTATTCTTTCTGGGCGCTCATCGTGAAAAGTAGGTGCTCCTTTTGGAAATAAGACTGGAAAACATTTGGGTTCATTTGTGGCATCACACAACAGTCTAATTGGAGAATGTTCTTCTGCTGGGGCGATAGATAGAATCCCATCAAAATGCTGATCTAGTATTTCTTGACCCAGATCCACAGGTTGTAAACAAGAGGATGCAAACATTCCATGCTGGTCTTTAATATGTGATAAATCTTGTATTTCTGGTGCATCACCATCCTCCTTGTCTGAAGTTTCATCATCAATACAAGTTTCAACCTTTTCATCATTTTCAGCCGTTTCAACTTCAATCTGCTCATTCTCAGTTTCAACTAATGTGTTAATCCAGTTTTGGTTAATACTCACATCTTTGTACCATGTATTATTGATTATTAAATAATTCAGACCATTTTTGATATTTCCTGTGTCCACGTGCATGTCTTGATAATGTCCTTTGTAGCTCAGTTTACGTTTCAGTTTCATCCTCACCATTTTATCCTCACCTTCATCTCTTGGCAAAATGCTTGTCACATGTGATAGATTGGATGGCACACACACAGTTGGTCCTTGCACAGAGTTCTGGCCTCCTTTTCTCAAAGGTATGAGTCTGATGAAGGGAATGTGCAGGGAAATGAGGTGTTGTTCCAACTCATTGAGACATTCTAGCTCAGGGGGGATAGGCTTCAAATGCAAATTGTTAGCAACACTCTGGACAGGTACTTTACCCTTGACAAGATTTCTGTCACACGTATAGCAGATCCATAGTTTGGAAAAAGCCTCGTCTTGAAAACTGCAATCCTTACCACAAGATTTATCACACACATGCAAATAAGTAGTTGTTAGGCATTTATCAGCAAGCGCACTGCAATCTGGACCCACTGTAGAATATGTGTTCTTCCAACACCCTTTAACTTGCTTCCTGAAAAGAAGTCTATGACAACAGCAGCAGACATATTCTGGACCACGCTTTACAGTTTTACGGAAATCTTCAATAAGACAAGTAATGTCAAATTTCCTGTCCTTTTGTTTTGTAGCACTGATATGTTTTCTACTTTTCACTGCATCTCGAAATGCTTCATCATTGTGATACTTCTGCAATGTTGCTTCACATAATTGTTTCTTCAGATCAGGTTCATTTGCATATCTTTTCTTACTTTGCTCACGCACATGTTGCTGAAATACTGTATCAGTAGCATATTTATTGTGGCTTTGCTCACGCACATGTTGCTGAAATACTGCATCAGTAGCATATTTATTGCGGTTTTGTTCACGCACATGTTGCTGAAATACTGCATCAGTAGCATATTTATTGCGGCTTTGTTCACGCAGATGTTGCTGAAATACTTTATCAGTAGCATATTTATTGCGGCTTTGTTCACGCACATGCTGTTGAAACGCAGAATCATTATGGTACTTTCTGTGACTTGCATTTATGGTAGAATTTCTGTATTGCTCATTTGTGGCATATGTCGCTTTTCTTTTCTTTGAAATTTCCTCTTTGTTGTCCTCATATGTTTTCTCCAAAGCCTTCAATTGCCTCTTTTTTGACCAACGGTCTGAATGATACTGATCTGTCTGTTGTTGTCTTGCCATTTGAATGTTTATCCTGACTGGCATGTTTATGAAGTGATGCACATGTGGATTCATTGTGCGCATTCTTAACACACGTCACAACATCATAATGATTGCTATTCTTGTGATTCAGGTAAATGGCCTCACCACTTCTGTCACCTGCTTGATGATTACCTGGTATGTGAACACATGGGTAATGATTCCATCTGTCTGCATTGTATGTGTATATGTCAACCTGTAGTAGGTTAGCAGCTGCCCAGATTTCCATCTCAGTAGCAAATGAACCTGAGCATTTCATGTTTGAACTGTTTACATGTTCTGGAATAGAGGACTGTCCTGCTCTTAAGTATTTGTGGAAGTCTGCTGCATGTGTTGCAAGATGATCAACAATTCTCCTGCGCAGTTTCATGTGTCCATTCTCAGTTCCTGAAATGGCATAGGATAAAGCTCGAAAGAAACAATTACCATCACCTTGAATTGATTTCGTTTCACAGACTCTTCCCATAGCTGACATTTCCACAGATTGTGGCTGCTTTGTATCATCTCTCACACCGATCTCCAAACAAAGTCTTCCTTTTGTCACAGCACTCAGCGGCTTGTATGTGAAAGGAATCATGGATACATGGGTTATTTCAATATCTGTGTTCATATGGGTGTCATTGCCATTTGATGTGTTCATACCAATTGCACTTGGTGGGTTAATTGGACTTGCTTGCACTTCACAGTTAGCTAGTTCCAAGGCACATCTTTTCTTTTTAGTCACATGTTCATGCAAAAATGTGGTGCATGCGGCAGTTCTCTTGTGTTCACCTTTCAACACAGCACTGTAAAGGGGTCTGCCTTCTTGTTGGTTTCTGGTAGCATCACCGTTTCTGGCAGAGTCTTTGCTGGTGGTTGGCACTTCACAAAGTTGCATCATGTTACCTGTGATCATCACCTTGACTCCTCTAACCTCAAATGGCATGGCTTGAAGCATGTGGTAATCAGGAAGCAGTTGTTTGGCGAGGTTCTCCAAGTGGTCATACAGTTCTGTATACTCACAGTGATAAACAACTACAGCAGTACCTGTCTCTGCATCCACATGACCCTGGCTGTTGCGATGATGAGGATCAAACACAGCAAAATGGTGGCCTTGCTTAATAATCACACACGTGTTAGCACTCAAAGTCACAAAGCAAGCATCATGATCTATCAATGCCCTTTGAATAGCCATATCCAGTGGTACATTAATATCCCTCATATCTGAATCAGCAGCCTCGTCAAACACACCAACAAACCCACTGAAAGTTGAACCACAATTTATTGCAAACTGTATTTCTTTCATTGCATATACATCTGGCAACTCATCAATGAACAGATGTCCACTTCTTCCACTTATCTTACCTGTGTCTTTGAGTGTAGTGTACAACTTATTCCCTTCAATAAGAACAGTGTCAACATCATTTGTCATTCTGTCATCACTCCAAGTTGTTATACTTTTCAACTCATTCATCATTACTGCTGCTAAACTGTTAGCTACACACTGTTTGCCAGCATTACCCTTAAATTGCTCATGACCCTGTGAGAATGAACCTTGTAAGAAATGTTTAACAGGTGCTTTTGCAATACGGTTCCCAATAGCTGCAGTTTCATCACAGTTGTCATCTGCAAGCTTGGATCCAGTTGTAGGCTCGTCAACAGCTTCATTCATGGTGCCAGGAACGCCAGGGAGCAGCTGCTTTCCAACAGATTGCTTAAACACAAGAGCATCACGCATGCGGTTATTCTGTTCAAGAGCATTGTCACAATGAGGCAGAGATTGATCAGAGACAGGCAGAGATTGTTCAGAGACAGGTAGAGGTTTTTCAGAGGTTTTCAGAGTTTTGTCAGAGTTTTTCATGGTTTTGTCAAAGTTTTTCAAAGTTTTTTGCATCATTTCAGTAGGGATTTTTGCATTTTGTGGGGGAGGGGAGGGGGTTTGATGGGGTTGGATTGCTCCAGAGCCCAGACAGCAAGGGTCATCAGGGGGAGGCTGCCTCCGAGCAGCCCAGGACTTCCTCATACTCTCAGCACGGCGGTTCACCTTAGGTGGCATCTGAAAGACAAATAGACAAGGCAACCCATTATTTACAACACTATATTGCCATTTACACTTTAGTATTTTTCACTTGCAATGATTGTGATAGCAAACCTTCATATTTTTCTCATTTATTGTGATTCTAAAAGCCGATAGAAAATTGTGCATTGCCAACCAGTTAACATGTAAAAACTCCTGAAAACATTGCCAGTTACATGAGAACATAATAGTCTTTGCTTCTTAACTTATAGAAAAAGGGTTAATTGCCCATAGAGCAGCACACCTTCACAAAACAGTGATGGCATACAGAAACTACTTTGTACAACATTGCTGCCTTAATCAGTAGCACAATCTCAATCAACTTCTACTAGCAATACATCACTATGCATGTCGATTAACAATCTACTCAAGCTACACAAAATACTACAAACGGGTGTAGTTGGGCTGGAAAACAAATTAGTCATCTCTATGCTGATGCCTTTAAGACCAAATCATTCTTTTTAACTAAGAGGCAAGGGCAGATTTGACCCATAGAAACCACATTAAATACTGTACATTAAGACATTGCTAACAGAAAATTATCTAAATTTCGCCAACATTATAAGCCCAGTGTGTAATATGTAAAGTGGGAGATGTTCAATGGTACCTGTAGTAACTAATATCTACAGTAAATATATTAGGAAATTATTCACCCAATTTTACCTACAAGTAACATTTAAGTGGTGCCATCATCTCCCCTTGTATGTAACATTCCCAATATTTATTTTATTTATGTTCACAGCACATCTTACAGAAGTGAAACAATATTTCCAATATGTAATGCATATTACTCAGTTTTAGCAGATCAGAGTTGCAATGTTCATCATTCATACAGCAGTGGTGAAAAGTAACTAAGTACATTTATTCAAGTACTGTACTTAAGTACAAATTGGAGGTACTCGTCCATTTTATGCAACTTTATACTTCTACTCCACTACATCTCAAAGGCTCATATTGTACTTACACCACTACATTTGTCTGATAGTTTCTTTGCAGATTACTATTTTTCATACTCTTCCTGTCTAGTTAAAACCATGCATCTGTAATGTATTTGTGACTTTGAATTAAAATTTTTCTGATAAACTGAAGGATTTAGTGTTTCTTCCAGAGTGGCTGTGGCTTATGAGGGATCGTCCACTGATTGCAGGATTGGCAGTCCAAGTCCTGGCTCCTCCTGTCCACATGTTGAAGTGTCCTTAGGCAAGACATTGAACCCCTAATTGGTCCCGATGGTCAGGCCAGCAGCTTGCATGGTAGTCTGTTGTCATCAGTGTGCGAGTGTGTGTGCATGGGTGAATTAGGCAAAAAATTGTAAAGCATTTTGCATAAAAGCACAATATAATGCAGTCCATTTTCCTATGTGTTGAGAAAATGTTCCTACTTCTTAAGGTAAACTATTTAAAAACCCTCTTGGATTAAGCTGGAAAATGCATTGTCACAAAGCTGAAAACAGGCTGTTTTTCTGAGCTCATGAAAAGTTGACTTTATAGAGATACGTGGTTCTCACAGGACAGCGACGCCACAAACATATGATGATCTTATTGAATATGATGCATTGCTGTAGATTAAACTAGCTAATGGTGTATTAAGTGGTTAAAAATGAGCCAAACCTTAAACACTTATAGTAGTAAAATTCAACATACACATTAATGTAGCAGTATTAATTAAAAACAAATCATATGTATGAGTAAAACACTGATAGTGACCATTTCACCGCACAGTTGGGTACTTTTACTTTTTCTACTTTATGTTTTGCTGATGATACTGGACTTTACAGGACCTATACTTGTAGTGGAGTATTTTCACAATATATACTTCTTCCACCAGTGGCACAGTGTGCAATTCAATAGAGGGATCATCCAAGTGCTCATTGAGAATGCATAAAAGTTAATCATGCACTACTGGTTCTATCATATCCCACCTACACAGAGTATTTATCAGCCAAGAACGACATGAGAGAACTTGCTGTGAGTAAGTTAACCTTTTACTCTTGCCAAATGTAATGGAGGTAATGTCATCTGGCAAGCCTACAACAATGTTGGCGGTTCTTTATGCGGTTTTATTTTCTTTTGTACCATTCTGAAAAGTACTGTAGTAGCCTGTAACCTTAAATATTAGCTGGAGCGAAACTTGTTATTGTTTAAACATGTCTGTAAAATGTCAGCATACATTAAGCAGGCATCTGCTGTTTTTATTTCATGATGGTGTTCTGGTGTCAGTGCTGTGTGTCAGTGAATGCATCAGCAGCCTATTTAGTGTGTGAACCCTATGAATTAATATTTACTTGATTTGGTATTTGATATTTGTCCTATTAGCTACAAATATATCTAAAAAAATCTATTCAATATCATGTTGAATTAAAATTCATTTGCAATTTTATTAATTAACTGTTCTTTAATTTCTGTCTCTTCTCTGTCACAAAAAGCTTTTTTTACTGTTAAATGTCATTTTTTATTAGTAAAAATTACAACTTTTTAGCTTACAAAAATAGCAATTTGTCTTCTGTTCATTGTTAATGTGCCAGGTTGGAAATTGTTAAGACATCAAGCTGTTTTATAGCTGTTGGAAGAGAGTTGTTAATAGTCATAAATAGTGACTGTCTTGCCCTGGCTGTAAGAAAAGCACTTAAACTCAGTGGTGAGCTTACTCCTTAATTGATGACATAAATCAAAGGTATGTAATACCTATATAAGAC
>JAPXVT010270302.1:0-10415 GCA_029823135.1 Acanthurus reversus | reverse complement strand
CAGGCGCAAAAGTTTTCACAAAGTTAGATTTGCACAACGCTTATCATTTGGTTTGAATTAGGGAGGGGGATGAATGGAAGACTGCCTTTAACACTCCCTCAGGATGCTATGAGTATTTAGTGATGCCTTTTGGACTTACCAATGCACCAGCTGTGTTTCAGAATCTCATTAATGAGGTACTTAGAGATATGTTGAATGAGTTTGTGTTCGTGTATTTGGATGACATTATGATTTTCTCACCAGATGAAGAGTCCCATGTGTTTCATGTTCACCAAGTTCTTTCACTCTTACTAGAGAATCAACTTTATGTTAAAGCTGAAAAGAGTTTATGTCTCCTCAGTGTCATTCTTTGGTTTTGTCATTTCCGAGGAGCAGGTGCATATGGACCCCAAGAAGGTCAGGACGGTAACAGATTGGCCTTCTCCCACCAGTTGTAAGGAGGTTCAAAGGTTCTTGGGGTTTGCCAATTTTTACCATAAATTCTTTCGTAATTTCAGTACTGTTGCTGCACCTTTACATGCTCTGACCTCTCCCGAGGTTTTTTTTGCCTGGTCCCCTCAAGCTGCAGCAGCCTTTTGTAAGTTGAAAAATGCCTTTTCCTCTGCTCCTGTTCTGGTGATGCCTGACACTTCCCTCCAATTCATTGTGGAAGTTGACACTTCTGATTTAGGGGTGGGCACCGTACTGTCTCAGAGATCAGAAAAGGATGATAACATTCACCCTTGTGGTTTCTTATCCAAAAAATTGTCTTCCACAGAACAGAACTATGATATTGGTGATCGTGAACTGCTTGCTATAAAGATAGTGCTAGAAGAGTGGAGACATTGGTTGGAGGGTGCTGCCAAGCCATTTATTGTGTGGACTTCTTTACTAGATTTAACTTCACTCTGTCCTACTGTCCAGGTTCTAAAAACACCAAGCCTTACGCCCTCTCAAGAATATTCTGTAAAAATGATGATTCATTACCTTGTACTACTGTGTTACCATCTACTTGTTTTGTGGGTGCTGCAACCTGGGAAGTTGAGACCAAGGTTAAACAAGCCATTCGTAATGTGGTTCTTCCAGAGAGGGTTCCCCCAACTGGCTTTTTGTTTCACCTCTGCTTTGTTCTCTGGCCATCCATTGGGGCCACTCATGTCTCGTGTCCTGTCATCCGGGTGCTCGCAGAATGGAGTTTGTCATTTGGCAGCGCTTCTGGTGGCCTAGCCCTCGGCGGGAACAGAACTGCCCTGTTTGCGCCGCACAAAATACTCTACGCAGATCCTCAGCTGGATTGCTTCCGGTCCCTCATCACCCCTGGTCAGACATATCCCTGGACTTTGTCACTGGTTTGCCCACATCTGAAGGTAACACCACAATTCTGACTGCTGTCGATAGATTTTCTAAAATGGTTCATTTAATTCCTCTGCTCCATTGCCTTCCACCAAGGAAATGGCGGAGGTAAAGCTCCATAATGTGTTCCGTATTCATGGATTTCCCAGAAATATTTTGTCTGACCGGGGGCCCCAGTTTGTAGCGAGATTCTGGACTGCCCTCTGCAACCTCATCAGTGCCTCTGTCAGTCTCACCTATGGTCACCACCCCGCAATTAACGGCCAGACGGAGCAAGTCAACCAGGAGCTAACGTGAGTGTTAGCTGCATAAATTTACCTGTTTGATTATGGATTCATCATCTGGTTAAGAATCCCTGCTGTGAACTGTTGGTGTGAGTGTTCACACTCACCTCCCTGCATCTGCCTGCTCGCTGGCTCAGTTTTCCCCGTCTGAATCTTCTATCTCTCCACAAGCCCACAGAAACTTAAACCTGCCTGAACATTCTGAGCATTGCTGCGACTTGTGAAATGATAACCTTGCTGATCATTACAGTAAAAGTCATTACCAATTATTCCAGAGATCTGTTGTGCTGCACTTTGGTCCTTCACACACACCAGTGATAGTTGTTCTTTTGACAGAAACTTGTGATGCTGGTGAACACAAACCTTGTGCTCCCTGCATGAGGAACTTTGGATCCATCAGAATATACTGGAGCAAATACTTGATATGTTTATAACCTGTCTTCAAACTGGTTAAAAAACCCCACTTCTGTTTGGCCCTCTCTTTCCAAATATGGTAGAAGTACCTTTGTTTTTGGATGTCACTCCTCAGAATGCCCCTGAAGATTTGACCAGTATCTCATCTTTATTTACTGCCTATGTTGCCTGTGCAGTGGGATTTCACCCACCTTGACCCATACAGCAGACAAACGAGTCATTTTGAAAGCACTACAACTGACTCCAAGCTTGAGCTTGCACCACCTCCAACATCTTTACTGAGGTTTTTGCTGCAGAACCCTGATCAACACATCCATAATCCAACAATGATCTTATCAATGCCACATGGTTATTTCTAATTGCAGATCCGCTCTCTCCCCATTCTGACCTTGTTAAACATCTCATCACATTTAATACCTTTTTGCACTTTGTACTTAATCTACTTATGTGTTCATTCCATGTTAACAAAAATCTGATCTTTCACTTGTTCCATTCCTTGCCCATACTGGGTTACGGTCAGTTAGGTTAGGGTTAGGGATGGGCAGGAACACATTATTTAGTAATGCTTAACTGTAATTTTATTACTTTCCCCAGTAACTTGTAAATTAAGGGATTACAATTGCCAGAACAGTAATTATATTACACTTACTTATCTAAGTAACTCAGTAGTTACTGCATTACTGAAAGGGCCATCTACATGGTGGCACTGGTGATCTCTGACAAAAGTATCTGTCCTCAGATATTTTATGAAATTATTATAGTTTGAATTAAGTTTTGGGAGCTGGCAAAACAGGTTGTGCATCACTTTTTTTAGGAAGTTGGTTGGGTTGCAAAAGTAATTCAGTAAAGTAATTAGTAATGTAATTAATTACTTTAGATACAAAGGAATGAGTAAAGTAAATGTATTACTTTCATCAGGAGTGAGCAGTAATAAGTAACTTACTACTGTTTCAGAGTAATTTGCCCGACACTGGTTAGGGTTTGGGTTTTTCTGTGTAGAAAGCTTGTGTAATTACTTTAGGCAGGGCATCTGTGCAATTACTATGTGGACACAAGTGCAATAATTTTGTATAGGACTTTTTGTGCAATCACTTGTTGGGGCATTTGTGCACATTTGGGTGAACGGCACCATGCAATACTCTTGGGGTTAATGGATGGGGGAGTGATATGTTAATTGTTGTTTGTACATGTGGAGATGTGTTGCCTGTGTTCTCTTGAATTTTCAAGAAAAATTTTTCCTAAGGCATGCAAAAGGTATCTTATCTTATCTTGACTTATCTCACCTTGTTTTATCTTGTACCACACTGGTCTCACCAACAGGGAACAGCCCTCTTTTCATTTGTCCTTTACATTTAGAAATAGATTGATTAGCAGCTTCTAACAAAAAATTTCATTTTTTTTTCAATTATCTCAATAACTTTGTTTAAGTCAATTTGATCAATTTCAACCTTTTTCCCACTTTGCAGCGCTAAATACCCACTTCCCTAGTACTTCCTTCTGATGGTTACTATTTCTTTGTAGTAATAGGCTAAATGACACTGGAAAATGATTACCTCCTATTGATGTTTCTTCTAATACGTCCCACTCACATATTCTGATACATTTCTAGATACTAAGGTTCAATCAGTTGCTGAAGTGTTCTCTGTGTGCACATCTAATCTAGCTTAAATGATACATTTACCATTAACAAATCATTACCTACCATTCCGTTTACGAGTAACGAATCATTACCTAATAATTTATTTATCATTCACGAACTATTACCTGATGATTCGTTTACCATTAGTGAAACATTGCCTATCAGTCTGTTTACCAGGAACAAATGAGGAATGAAGGAGGAACGACTGAGTAGTTAATGAGTAGTTCCTCATTCGTTCCTCGGTGACTACCTACATTTTGTGTCCAACTGTCTGTTTATCAGTAATGAATCATTACCTAATGATTCCTTATCCATTAACGAATCACTTTCTAATGATTCGCATTACCTGATGATTTTTTTTTACCATTCAGAAATCATTAACTACCAGTCTGTTTACTAGGAACGAATGAGGAATGAATGAGGAACAACTGGTAAGGTGAGTTCACACTGGCCACAATGACTGTGCTGAACGCCACAAGAATACATACAAAATCAACGTAAAGACGCCATTATACTCGATGTCACTTCAGGCAACGCGAATCTCGCAACACACACTTTACGAATCACACGATGAGTCATCCATTGCCTCATCGCTTGAAGTTTAAAAAATGGAACTTTTTGGGTGAGATCGTATGACATTGTGCCGCAACAGCCAATTTTTTCTCCCAAATGTTTCTCCCGATGTCAATGACATCCCAACGTCACGAATGTTGCCAGAATTTAATGAATGGACATTGAATCAGACATGGCGGTCAAAATAACTGTTACTGTGTGTGAATACCACAGAGCTCCTACAGCATAACTTTATACACCACAGGATTAGGTATCAAATTGGTATGCCAAATCTGGCAGGAGGTATATCAGATTGGTATCAAACATACAGCAAACTCATACCACGTAAAGAAACATTATATGTCCAAAAAGGAGTACGTAGAAGTTTGACACTTATCAAGACCAAACCCTGACTCTAGACACATACCAAACAATACCACATTTTCTTGCACACAATGTGTGTGTATGCGTGATTGTGTGTGTGCTTGTGTTTGTGGGTTTTTGCACGCATCCCTGATAGAATGTGACCTCTGTTTGCAAGAAATATGCAAAGTATGAGTCTCTGTGGGAACCTGCTGGGACAACAAATTGAAATCCTTCTCTTTAGTTTTAGCTGTAGTGAGGCATTTGTCTCATATTCTGTGTCAACACTAACATTAACTTTATCTTGTGTGATTTAGTGGTACATGGTGGTGAGTACAATTTCTTTTTGTTTTATTGCACTTCTGTAGTTGACTCTTGAGCTTTGTAATGAGTGGGGTGAAGATTTCTGGTTGAGTTTTGACTACGAAACGTGTGGGTTAGAAAAATGAGTTCATAAACTGCATGAGTTGTGTCACTGATTAATTTTTTGGGAAGAACAAATGAAGATATACTACAGGACCCATACAGTGTGTGTAGTCACTGCTGTGCAGTAAAATTCAAAGTTATATTTGTTTTCTTTGCAGAGTATTTAAATTTTAAGTGTCAAATTTACTGTTGGAAATTCAGTGTGGGGGAGTGCAATCTGTAGGAAACTGAGGGAAAATACTGAGAAATAAAAAGAAGTTAATAAATAAATTAATAAAGATTATTATTATTATTATTATTATTATTAATACAAATACTACTACTACTAATAATAATAAGAATCCTAACTTTTGACATTGTATTGTTAATACTGTTATTTATTTATTTTTTAAATAAATATTCCAAAAATAAGGGTGTGGCAGCTATATGCTGGTGTTATCTGGACAGCGTTGCCATGGAAACATTTGGAAACCCTATTTCAACATTTCCCCACCCTGCCTTTGGTCAGTCCATTCAAACACCATGCAAATGGGGGCTGAGAAAACCAAACTGCCTCTTCAGCACTCCTCCTATCTCTGTACTGTACTGATTATATTTTCTAAAAATTAGCTTTAGATAGTTTAGTGTTTTACTATAGAACACTCCCCGCATTTGGAGAATTAAAAAAGAATTGGCTTAATGAGATGAGATGAGATGAGATACACTTTATTGTCCCCTTGAGGAAATTTTTCATGAGCTCAGCGCTGCATTAACAATTTCATAAAAGTAGAACAGATTCGCATGCACAAAGGTTAAAAAGGATAGACATGAAGCACATACACACACACACACGATAAAATCAGTTGAGAAAACGAGTTAAACAGCATTACACCTGGTGACATATTACACTCAAACATTGCACATATTGAGTGTTTTCCTTCATGTAGATTATTGCGAAATCACATATTTTAAAAACAAAGTTGCACCTATAAAGTACGTGAGCTGAATTAAGCAACGCTTGGGCTTACTGTTCAAAAGGTTGATGGGGGCAGACACAAATAAGTGTTTGAAATGGTTAAATCTACATTTTGGGACTCTGTTGCCTGCCTGATGGTAAGAGTTCATATTCTGAGTAAAGGACATGGAGTGGGTCAGCCAATATCCTTTTAGCCCCACTTAAAACAGACTGCTCACAGATGGACTGAAGGGACAGCTGTTCTTTTTTCCCCTATTACTTTCATGGCAGTCAGTACCAGACGGGCAAGCCTGGATTTTAACTGAACTGAGAGGTTACCGAGACTGAATTCCATATCTAATGAGTCTCTCCAGTCTTGCCTGATAAATCAGATGTATAAGTCTCTGACTGACACCATAAACTCTTTGTTTTCTTAGGAAGTGCATTCTTTGCTGTAGTCTGGAGCACAAGCCGTCTACATGAACTTGCCACGTAAGCATGTTATCAGTGTGGATTCCCAGATACTTGAAGGCGTTAACCTGGTTAATCTGAGTGTTATGAATGACAATGGGGTTGTGCTCACCTACAGTTCTGCGGTCAAACACCATCTCTTTTGGGTTTTTTTTTAACTGTCGGGATTATGGTTATCATCACACTGGTGCACAAAGTTCTCTGTCTCTGAGTGGTACACTGAGGTATTGGAGTCTGTGTACATTAGGCTGAGGATAGCAGTGCCATCAGAGAATTTGAATATGACATTATTTGGGTGTGTGCTCACACACACACACACACACTTACAAGGTAAAGAGTACTGGAGAACTCATACAACCCTGAGGGGCACCTGTGCTAATGGATTTTGGGTCAGAGAGAGTGCTGTTGGTTTTTACAAGTTGAGTGTGATCTGTAAAGAAAAAAAAAGATAAAAGGGTTAACGTTCAGCTGTTTTATTTTCTGAATCAGGAGGTAAGGCTGTAAGGCAGTGCTATTCAGTTACAAATTCAGTTGGGACACATTTTCAAACCAAGAAATTCATCTGGGCCAGACATTTTCAGCAGCCAGTCAACAGAAGATAATGACAAATTTTAAACCAACACACATGAATGTATTGAAAAACGACTGTTTATTTATTGTTTCCCTTTAAAATTTGTTCAAATCTGACAAGGGGAATTTCAAAGAGTTCATAAAAAGAATACAAAAGCTTTAACTGAACAAAATCTGAGGTAGAAGCAATGCTTCATTCCATTTTCAAAATAAAAAATGAACATGTTGGTCATATCTGACCATGGCTCACCTCAAAGTGCATAAACACAAAATAGCGCGCAAAATTAACAATAACTTGTTTCACTTTCGAATCAAAATATATTCCGGTCATATACCCAGTTTATCTGCTCCCAAAGTTTTTCTTCTGGTACAGATAAAGCCACACTCCAAATGATGTTTGACCAGTATTTATTCTCTTCTTTGCAACAGCAAAATCTTCTTTTTACCAGCAAACACAGACACAAGCATTTTGTCAGCACAAAATGACTCCACAAAACATAAACATCTTGTCAGTACCTATAAAAAAATTTTCACATACCATGGGCACCTTCTGACCAGAAATTTAGGAGTTGTTACAGTCCTTTAATGTTTTTTCTCACTCTTCATCGACGAACATCTTTCCCCTGCTTCTAGCTGCGCTCTGTAGCTCCTGGTAGCACATGAGCTCATTAACTGATCATGTGAACACTGCATGCTGCTATTCAGTGCACTTCTCAAACTGAACAGTAGGTGTCACTAGCATATCACATTATTCATTCTCATTTCAAAACAAGGCATATTTTCTGTAATAACATCAAAATATGTACAGAGAAACACAATTTTCTGCGACAGCTACACCCAGGCATATCACAAGGTGCATTTAACAGAATATAAAAGAACTATCAACGCTATCAAAGCTATCGGTGAACAAACCCACAACAAGTGATAACAGTAACTAACACACATGAAGACAATTTGACTACTGATTAGGCATGGCTTGGTTACACAGCCATATTATGTTGATATGTGGGCTGCACAGTTAGGCCTACCCTGCTGAGTTCTTTAATGGGAGAAATGGCATTTTTTGTTCTAAATGAAAGCAGTGATTTTTGGCTCATAAGATGTCAGTGCAATCTGAAGACACTGGTGAAGTGCACTGGCAGTCAGCGAGCAATGAGAGCTCCTTTTTATTGAGTTAATGTGTGAAAAGCTTGATTCACATGTGTATGTTGATTCAAACATACTCAGGATGACAATTGCTACCTTCTTAACATTTGGGAACTGATGTACTTTGATATCAATCCAAAATTTCGCAGGCCTGCTGGTGCGAAGTTCCTGTGCCATGTTTAGGGATGTCAACAATTTGAGTATGAATTTCCCTTTGTCAGTGGAAGAGACCACTTTTTTTGCTCTGGTGGATAAGTCCCTCTTTGTTGCAACACCAAATGGATCTCTGGCAAAACAAGTCCAAAGCAAGTCCATCCAATTGACCAGCAAAGTTCTCTTTCAACCTTGCAATGAAATCCATTATTACATCTGTGGTTTGTGCCGGGGATGAGATACATTTGTGGAGCACTGGAAAATGCAGCATTCAGCCTGTGCTCAAGACAGCTGTTATATAATTTCAGTCACAGTTTTGTCTCTGCCTTGTAGTCCCACATTTAGGTCATTCAGATGTTTCAATATGTCACCTAGAAAGCAATCATCCGTCAAGAAGTTGTTGTCCAGTATGCGATACAAGTGTGTTTCTGCCTTTTTATGCTTGCTGCTCTGGAGGAAAGTTGTGATCTCCTCTCCAAGATCACAGAAATGCTCCAGAGCTTTGCCCTCTGACATCCGCCAAACATCATTGTGCAAAAGCAGGTTGTGATGCTCAGCAGACATCTCTGACAGCAGCATGCGGAACAAGCAGTGTTGGAGGGTTGATGTGACGCGAATAAGATTAATGGTAGCCATCACTCCGTCCATTGTCGTTTTGAGCTCTCCACTGAGTTTTGCACACATCACTGTTTGATGCACAGTGCAGTATAAGGAGATCATCTGAGGTGCAACAGCGAACAAATGTGCTGCCAGACCACTCACTTTTCCTGCCCTGGGTGGAGCCCCATCCGTCACAAGCAAACACACACGTCTATGGAAAAAGCAGAAATTTTCCCAAAGACTGTGTCACCAGTTATGTGGTCTTCTAGCGGCAGTAGGACAAGCAGTTCCTCTCAGATGAATTTGCTGTCAGAAAAATGTACATATATGCACAGTTGTGTGGTATCAGTTTTGTCTGTGGACTATAGACGTGGTATCAGCTTTCTTCAGGTCTTCTAGCAGCGTTTCAAACACTTCTGTAGGAAGAAGTTGAAACCTGCAAATTTTTCAAGTGTCTGACAATTTTTAACAGCACTGATATTGTCTGGGGTTTTCGGTTTCTTTGTCTATACATTGGTTGCACATTGTGTTGTGTTTTGTGTTCTCTCTCCCTGGTGCTTTGCCCGCAGTGCTGGTGGGTGGCGGAGGTGGGGCTCACCTACTTTTCCCGTGAGTGCAGCAAGGCACACCTGGCTTCAATCACCACCTCATCAACCTCTCCATATAAGCCCAGCTCAGACTCCATTCCTGTGCTAGATAATTCTGTACTGTAGAGTTATGAAGTTTCTGTGGAATTCAGTAGGAAAAAGTTGTACAAAAACATTTTATCATGACCAAAAGCATATTTGCTTATTTAGCAGATTCTAGGCTCTAAATTATATGTTACATTTTGTTTATGTCAAAGCCAAATTATGTCATTCAGGTGAAGTTGAAAGTTAACTCCATGATCTTTTATGCTGCACAAAATAGACCTGAAATGATTCAGGAGAGTCTTTTGTTTAAAGAAATTGCTTGAGTTTGAATCTGAAATACTCTAGTGTCCAGATGAACAGACACTGGAATGATTGTTTAATCAGAATATGTTTAAGTTTACTGAATTTAGCTGAAGGCCTGGAGAAGAAGGCAACATAGTTTGTTTAATTAATGGTGGTCTAAAGGTTTAGAGCCAAAAGATAATGTATAAAAATCCCAATATGAAATAATTCTTACTGATATTTTTACTTTGTTTCTGGCTGTGCTGTGTTTATTGGCCCTATAAGCTTGTGTGAGCTGGGCATACGTTCAAGACACAATAACAAAATTTCATTCATTCATTCATTCATTCTATCCAAAATATAGCAGTCACAGTAACATATCTGAAAATGACGTTATGATTATTAACAACAGAAAAAATTAGTGCTTAGTCGGTAAAGGAAATCTTCAAGCAAATATATTTCATCACTTACCATTATTTTATGATTAGCAACACAACAGTTTTTTACCTTACAGCGACTCATGGAGCATGCAAAATTTAGAGTACACACCTTTCTTTCTTTCTTTCTTTCTTCTTTTAAGTAAGACCTGGGGAAAAAGTTAGTTAGTTAGTTAACAG
>JAPXVT010270138.1:0-10415 GCA_029823135.1 Acanthurus reversus | reverse complement strand
AAGCACTTCACTCAGACATTCTGCCTTACAATGTAACCGTTACTGTGGCAACATTAGTTCCGCTATATGAACTGTATATGACAGGGTAGGGGTAGTTTTTGCAAGTGCAGCATAGATTTTGTCGGGGAGGCGTAGGTTATATCAGCCAGTTGTAGATTTTGTCGGAGAGGCGTAGATTTTGTCAAAGCGAAAGAGATTTCATCATGGCGGCGTAGACTTTGTTGGGGAGGCTTAGGTTATATCAGGCAGGTGTCGATTTTGTCGGGGAGACAGCGATTTTGTCGGGGAAGTGTAGATGTAGTCAGAACAGCTTAGATTTTGTCAGAACAGGGAAGATTTTGTCGGGGAGGTGTCGATTTTATAGAGGAGGCGTAGGTTATATCAGGCAGGTGTAGATTTTTTCAGAACAGCTCAGATTTTGTCGGGGAGGCGTAGATCTTGTCAGAACAGTGTAGATCTTGTCAGAACAGGGTAGATTTTGTCGATTGGGGGGTGCTGATTTTGTCGGGGAGGCGTAGAATATTGTAAGGGAGGCGTAGGTTATATCAGCCAGTTGTAGATTTTGTTGGGGAGGCGTAGATTTTGTCAAAGCGACAGAGCGTCATGGCGGTGTAGATTTTGTCGGGGAGGCTTAGGTTATATCAGGCAGGTGTCGATTTTGTCGGGGAGACGGACATTTTGTCGGGGAAGTGTAGATGTAGTCAGAACAGCTTAGATTTTGTCAGAACAGCTCAGATTTTGTCGGGGAGGCGTAGATCTTGTCAGAACAGGGTAGATTTTGTCAGAACAGGGTAGATTTTGTCGGGGGGGAGCTGATTTTGTCGGGGAGGTGTAGATTGTGTCCGGGAGGCTTAGGTTATATCAGGCAGGTGTCGATTTTGTCAGGGAGGTGTCGATTTTGTCGGGGAGACGGAGATTTTGTCGGAGATGTAGTCAGAACAGCTTAGATTTTGTCAGAACATGGTAGATTTTGTCAGGGTGGCGTAGATTTTGTCGGGGATGGGGAAGGTTATATTAGGCAGGTGTAGATTTTGTCAGGGAGACATAGATCTTGTCGGGGAAGTGTAGTGCCAGTAGATTCCCAAAAGACGTCGGAGGCAGTGATTGATGAATGTCTGTAATGTAATGAGTATGTTGGTGGTGATTTTCCAGGTTTCTGAGCCGTACAACAGAATGGATTTGACATTTGAGCTAAAAATTTTCAGTTTTGTTTTCAGTGATAAGTTTTTTACTTTCCATATTTTACTTAACATATTGAATGCAGTTCTTGATTTTCCTATCCTTGCTACGACATCCTCATCTGTTCCTCCATTGATGGAAATAACACTACCTAGGTATGTGAAGCTTTCTGTTTCCTTAAGTTGGCCATAATTATTGGCAGTTTGTTTTTGTTATTGACACGCATGACCTTTGTTTTTTGTGTGGTAATTTTGAGTCCGAGGACTGCAGCTGTTAGTTCTAGTTTGTTTGTTTTATCTTGCATTTGTTGATGTGAGTGTGCCAGTAATGCTATGTCATCAGCAATGTCAAGATCCTCTAGCTGTTCAGTGAGGCTCCGCTGAATGCCGGTCTGGCTATTGTCAGTAGTTTGATTCATGGTCCAGTCTATGCAGAGAAGAAAGAGGAAGGGTGAGAGTGGGCATCCCTGTCGTACTCCAGTCTGGACTTCAAAGGGTTCTGATGGGCATCCTTCATGGAGGACACTGCATTGCATCCCCTGGAAGGTGCTCTTGATGATGTTGAATGAGCTTTGGTGGGATGCCATAGTGCATCAGTATCTTCCACAATATCTCACGATCTACGCTGTCGAATGCTTTTTCGAAATCGATGAAATTAACATAGACCGGGGAGTTCCACTCGATAGATTGCTCTAGGATAATCCTGAGGGTGGCAATTTGGTCTCCACAAGATCTTCCTTTCCTGAAGCCAGCCTGGTTTTCCCGCAGCTTTACATCAACTGCCTTTTGCAGCCTCTCAAGAATGATGTGGTTGAGCACTTTTCCTGGTGTTGAAAGGAGCATGATTCCCCTGTGGTTCTTGCATTCCCTTAAGTCTCCTTTCTTGGGAATTTTTATAATGAAGCCATCTCTCCAGTCAGATGGGACCATTTCTTCCTCCCAGATGGCTCGCATGAGGTGATAGAGCATGCTGGTGGAGGTTTCGATGTCTGCCTTGAGGGCTTCCGCTGGTATCCCATCCGGGCCTTCTGCCTTGCCTGCTCTCAGGGATTTAATGGCCTTCCTGATTTCCATCTTGCTGTTCTTGCTTGAGTTAGAGTTTATCTCCAGCAGGTTTGTAGCAGGTGAAATCTCTGCTGTGAGTTGAGGGGGCTGTCGGTTGAGCAACACCTTAAAATGTTCAACCCTTCTCTGGAGTTGCTCCTCCTTGGTTGTGAGAAGTGTACCATTTGCATCCTTTATGTGCACCTGTGCTTGTTTGAATTTGCCAGCAAGCTTCTTTGTAGTTAAATAGAGCTCCTTCAGGTTGTTGTTTTCTGCTGCTTCTTCTGCTTGCTGTGCTAAGTCCTCGATGTACTTCTTTTTATCCCTTCTGACCACTTTTCTTCACTTCCTTGTTTGCTAATTCATATTCTTTCTGTGCTGCTACCTTTTGTTCTCTAGTCTTGGAACGGTTCACTACCTCCTTTTTGGCCCTTCTTTCACTTATTTTATGGTCTGTTTCTGTGGAAAGCAAGGGTTTCCTTGTGTTCTTTTTCCTCCCTACCACTTCTTCACATGTCTCTTTCCATATGGCCTTTGGGTTTCCCCACACCTCCTCCAGTGATCTTGGGGTTTCATCCTCTTGATCTTGTAGTGCTTGAAACCGGTTGTGTAGTGTCACCTGATATAGTTGTGATGTGCCTATGTCCTGGAATTGCTGTACGTCGAGTTTGATTCTGTCTTGCCTGGCCTTCATCTGCTTCAGTTTCAGCTTGGTCTTTGCTATGACTAGGTGGTGGTCTGACCCCACGTCAGCTCCCCTTCTAGCTCTGACATCCAGCAGGGAATGTCGAAACTTCCGGCTGATTCAGATGCGGTCAATCTGATTTTCAGTAATGTGATTAGCGGAAACCCATGCTGCTTTATGGATATCTTTGTGTGGAAAAACTGAACCTCCAATAACCAAATTGTTGTCTGCACAGACTGCTGCAAATCTTGCTCCATTTTCATTTATGGTTCCAAGCCCATGCTTACCCATTACCAGCTCATAGCCATTGTTGTTGCTTCCTATCTTTGCGTTCATGTCCCCCATTAAGATAGTGATGTCCTTTTCTTTCTTGGTCTGAAGAATATGGTATAAGTTGTTGTAGAACTGGTTTTTGATTTCGTCGTCTGTGTCATTTGTAGGGGCATAGCACTGCACTACTTGAAGGTTTATTTTCTTGTGTGTGGTATGAAATTTGGCTGTAATGATCCTGGAGTTGACTGGTTCCCAACTAATGAGAGTATGCGGTGTCGAGTCATGTGGGTGACCTGAGTATAATATGGTCTCACCACTGGCCAGCTTGACTTGCCCTGACTGTAGCCATCTTGTTTCACATAGACCTAGGAGAGATATTCTGTACCTCTCCTCATCTCCTTTGTTATTACTGCTGTCCCACCTCCTGCATACATGGTCCGAACATTCCATGTAGCGATGTTGGTGGATCGTCTAGAGTTCAGAAGATTCAGGCACACCGTCTCCTTTCGGTTTTCCGTGTGTGTCGTCATTTCCTCTCCTCTTATGCGGAACTGGAGAGTCTTCCTTTCCAAGACTTTGGGGTTTTTGGGTCATTATCGGCGTTTTTGTAGCAAGAATGTTTTTACAGGTTGGGGTTGCTAACCCCAAGCCTAACCTTCCGCCATTTCTAGGTTCAGGAGTGTTTTGGAGTCGACTCTCCCCTATCCTTTGTGTCTTCCAGGTAATGGATTACAGTCTCATACCACATGAGACCAGACAAGGCTAGGGTTGTGTACAAGCGGTCTCGGCGCGTCAAGCCCAGCCAACTCCTGCTACTATGTACTGAAAGCTGCAGTAGTGCGGACGCATTTCGTACCAGCAGCGCGAGACCGTAGGTTATATCAGGCAGGTGTCTGACATAATCTACGTCTCCCCAACAAGATCTACGCCGCTCTGACAAAATCTACGCCTCCCCGACAAAATCTACACCATAGGTTGTCGATTTTGTTGGGGAGGTGTAGATTTTTTCAGAGTGGTGTAGATCTCGTTAGAGCAGTGTAGATCTTGTCAGTGGGGAGTAGATTTCGTCGGGGAGGCGTAGATTTTGTCAGGACAGCGTAGATCTTGTCAAGAAAAGGGTATATTTTGTCTGGGAGGCGTAGATTCTGTTGGGGAGGCGTAGATTTTGTCCAGACAGTGTAGATCTTGTCAGAAAAGGGTATATTTTGTCTGGGAGGCGTAGATTTTGTCGGAGAGGCCCAGATTTTGTCAGAGCGGCGTAGATTTTGTCAGAACAGCATAGATTTTGTCAGGGAGGCGTAGATTTTGTCAGGGGGCGTAGATTTGGTCACAGTGGCGTAGTTTTCTCAGGGAGGCCTTGATTTTGTCAGGAAGGCATAGATTTTGTTTGAGCGGCGTAGGTTTTGTCTGGGAGGCATAGAAGGTGTAGATTATATCAGGTAGGCATAGATTTTGTCAGAGAAACATAGGTTTTTGTCAGAGCGGCGTTGGTTTTCTCATGTAGGCATAGGATTTTGTCGGGAAAGCGTCGATTTTGTCAGAGCGGCGTAGATTTTGAATCTGAAGCTGTGAGGTTGGATTGTACTGAGGAGCTTTAAGCTAGACCACCCGATCATGACAATGTACAAGAGAATGTCCCAGATTATGCTAGGCAAGCTAATGCTGCGACAGAAGTCAGAGCCGTAAGGGAACCTCCTTCTATTGACCCCACAATGTTACGCCAAATGTATCAGAATCTGAACCAGAAACAAGCATGTGTCTTCTATGCAGTGAGAGACTAGTGCATAAAATTTGTGTGTGGCCTAAATCCAGAGCAGCTTTTCTCCTACATTAATGGCGGTGCTGGAACAGGAAAGTCACATCTCATTAAATGCATCTACTCAGAAGCATCTAAGAAACTGTGCAAGCTGCAGAGACGTTGTGAGGAGGCTGACATATCAAACCCCACTTTCACTGGAACTGCTGCGTTCAACATCGCAGGGAGCACTTTGCACTCTCTCTGCCGAGAAGCTTAAACCCCCCGTTTCAAGGACTTGGCAACAAGTTGGATGAAGTCAGATGTGGACTGTTAAATGCTGAACTCATTATAATTGATGAAGTGTCCATGGTATCGAAGCAGCGTTTTGCATATGTGGATGTCAGACCGAAACAGATTAAAGGCAGGCAAAAGCCCTTTGGAGGATAGCTGTTGGAGACTTTCACCATTTACCACCAGTGCGTCATTCCAATCCTCTCTGTGTGCAGGAGCCATTAGAAATTGACCTGTGGAGACTTTTTGAGATGATCACACTGACTGAGATTATGATGAAAGATGATGTTGCATTTGCAGAGACGTTGAACCGGATCCGTGTGAAAGAAAAGTCAGAGGCATTGTCTGAAGCAGACAGAGACACGCTGTCACAGGCTGTAACTGAACCTGAACTTTGTCCTACTGATGTCCTGCACATTTTTGCAGCAAATAAACGAGTTCATTTCCACAACCCTGCAACGGTAGCTCGGCTCAATTGTCACGTCACAAGCATTGATGCAGATGACTATAAAAAGGACCCACACAGTGGCAGAATGACACGACAAGTCAAACCACTTAAAGGAGGCAAAAATGATTTACTAGATGTTGCTGAAGGTGCACGTGTCATGTTCACCAGAAACATAGATGTCTCTCAGGGACTAGCGAATGGATCCTTTTGTACACTGGTCAGGATAATAACCTCTGAAGAAAGTGGTTTTTCACACGTTATTATGCTTGGATTCAAGATGGACGATGAAACAGCTGGAAGGAATTACCACTACCAGCCCATGTGAATGACATAAAGAGCCACCATGAACTGTGTCTTGCAGATGTTTTGTGTCTGACAGAAACTCACCTACAAGGTTCTTTTGTTGCAGAGAGTCTCCATTTATAGAAGGCAACAGCATGTTCAAAAGCAACAGGCACCTCTCTTACACAAATCTCCCACAGATGGCCAACAGAGGTGGTGGTGGAGTTGCTGTTTATGTGAAAAACCATTTACAGGTGCATGAAAAACAGTACGTGCATAATGTGACAGACCTTGAGTTTGTGGCTGTGAAGGTTGAAGCTCCTGTGAGTGCATTAATTGCTGCTTGTGTACAGACCTCCAGACTACAGTGTCCCATCTTTCCTTTCCAACCTGGCAAGCCTTTTGGATTCATTGGAGATCATGTATTGTCAGCCAATCATCATCTGTGGCGATTTTAATGAGAATCTGCTATCCAATGCGCGTAAGCCAATACTGGAGCTGTTTCAGTTGAGGGGATATGCTCAGCTAATCACTGCTGCAACCACAGAGAAGAACACACTGCTGGACCTCATTTTCATCTCTCAGCTTCAACATTGTCTCCACTCTGGCATCATGGAAACATACTACAGTTATCACAATCCTGTGTTCCGTGTAATGTCTGTCAACAGATCATAAAGTCAGCTGGATGAAGTTTTATAGGTCAAGAAAATTCAACAGGTATTTTGTTTAAATGAATAGTTTGCGTGCAGGGATCCAGAAAATTATTGGTTATAGAGTGCAGCATTAACAGCTTCATTAACAGCTCAATTCTGATCAAATCAAGAGAATATCAGGGTGACCATGTTTACTGAGAATGATATTCAAAATATAACAGAGCAATTTATTACAGAGAATAAGAGCTGAAAGTGATGTTACCTTTTTGGTAAGTTCATGTCATATTAGTTGATACGTGTATTCTGTTTGAGTGTCTTCATCAGGTCTAAAAAGTCAAAGGTAAGACTCATTGTGCATCATGTTTTGTGTTGTAGCTGAAAGCTTTGTTGTTGGGTTTGTTTATTTATTTATTAACCATTAATGTTAAGTTAGTCTGATTGTGTTAGTGGAAATATATTTCTTGCTTGGAAGTGTTTGAGAATAACGGATCATCATTTTTTCAGGTAACCATATTATTGCAAGCTACTTTTTCAACATACAGTTTCTTTTGGTCTCTGCATTTATCATGTAGGGTGGGTTTGGGCCAGGGCTGATAAATACACAGGCCAAGTCTGCAGCAGAAATACATCCGATTGCATGTGTGTGCCCTCATGCCCTCGGATGAATTTTCCTCTGAGGGTACGTATTTTACACATACCCTCTGTTTTTTTCAGTTGTAGGGTAGACTGGGACGATTGCAGGAAATCTTTTTAAATCGAAGAACAGCTGCAATCGGCACCAGTCTACCCTAAAGTTACCCACAAGTTGAAATCCCAGATTTTCAACCCACTGTGCACTCTTGCTGGGCCGCTGTCCTTGCTAGGGACCCTAAACTCATGTTAAGATTTTTTTTAAAAAACTTTAATTTCATATAGGGTTTTCTGTTAAGTTTACTTTATCCCAGACAGGAGACACAGCTCTCCTGTATCAACTGATACCACACCTGCCCACCTTTGTCATCACCTCCCTTGGCACTGCCAGACTCAGCTGAGGGCACCCTGCTCCCACAAATCGGATCTTGCTGCAACATCTTAGACATGTAGACACATATACTTGTTTGTCCCTCTGTGAGTCACAGTCATTCTTCAAAGCAGAGGACGAGATAACACCCGCTTACCTTGCCTCACCTTGCCTCACCTTGCCTCACCTTGCTTCACCGTGCCTCACCTCTTGCTCGGAAACACCATGGATCAAATTCATCACTGCTGAACCTTCCAAGGATGCCATGTGTCCTCACAGCTGAGCTAAAGGTATTGGAGATTAATTTTTTTGAATTTGCTTCTAATATGTGTTCATTCATACTGTTTGTAGGCAAAGAGCCACAGACACTGTGATCCTTCTGCTTCACAGTGAAAACAGCGAGGACTGCACAGACAGCTAAACAAGTCAAATAAGTTCAACTTCATGGAGGCCTCAAAGAATCTTGTGTGAAATGGCACTGGACAGAAAATGGTGTTCTACCCTGCAGCAGTGTTCAAGGTATTTGATTACTCTGTGCTATTTAATGTTTGAAAATGTTTTGTGCTGTGCACTTTAGTTTTTTGACATTCCTTTTTTTTCTGTTTGGAAAAGCTTTAAAGCCCTACCTCCACATCACCACCTGTGAATCCATTGCTGTAGCTCATCATATCAGGGGATTCTCACTTCTGATGATCTTTTGGCAAGTGATCAGATGCATTGCTGCAGGGAAACATGCTACGCCGACCATTCAGCAATCACTCTCACAGTTCCTCCTCGGTGAAGCATCAGGCTCATTCTGAACGAGTTGTAAAGGCAACTTTGTTTTACTAACCTGGTGCAAGATCTTCCTGAGACTAAGCAACTATCAAAAGCGTGTCTGGGATTATTTTGTGCGGACTGTTTCTATCAACAACTACAGTAATTTAAGGATTAATGTTTATCACTGTTTTTCTTTTAAGGTCTCTCCTCCTCTGCTTTGTGACTGTGAAGCTATCCTCACACCAAACACTGACCAGATATTTGGAGGAGGATATTCTACAGCCACTGGATGGCCGTGTCAGAGGTCATGTTACACTACATCGTTTTACATCCTGAAAAGAAAAGTCAACACATTGTAGCTCCCTTAATGTGGAGTTTATGGCATACCATGTTTCCAGACTCATGCTCTTCTTCAGACTTCAGGACATACAAAAGGACAGTATATTTGAAACTGTATGCAGTGGGGTCAAGTGATTACCGTTCACATCCTCACACATTAGTAGTTAGTGTGTGGGGTTTCAATTTTTAGGGTATACTAAAGGTTTTTCACATTTTTGTACCAAGAACTGGGCTGATCTACACCCTATTACAAGCAGTCAGATCTATAAAAGTACTGCAGTAGCATTCCATACTGTGACATCGAAGCTCAAGCTTTACAGAATGCTCTGAAAGGGATGACTTAGTGAAATAATTTAATTGGGAAACAAATATTTCCATATTGATATTCCAACCTGAAATCACACAGACAATGTTAACCAGTTGTATTTGGAAAGAATCCTTGAAACTTTAAGAAAACGCAGCTTTTAAATGAGGCTCAGTAATCAGAGCTTAATGCTAGGTAATACATTTAAAATGATGCTGATGATGACATGACTGCCTGTCCAATTCTACGAAAGTTTGAAGCTGAGAACCGGTGTGGGTGTCAGCCTCAGTATAAACACCATATGATGAAGCTTTGATGCCAGGCCAGAATAAAATGCTCAGCCTTTTAAACTGGTATATATTTGTCTATCTAAGGGCACAATACATGAAAACCCTCATGTTAGAGCTCCATTTTGACATATTTGTCACTATCATGAGAGGTTTTTATTACATGCATGGTAAATGGTTTCATTACATCTGACTAACGTATTGCATCACTCTAACAATTTATAAATCTTAACATTAATTTTTGTTCAACACAATATCAACAGTGCCAAATTTACCTATTGTTAAAAAATGAGAGAATGGTTAAAAGAATGCTGCCACCTGTAGATGTCAAGGTTTATGCTGACAAACTACACGTTAGGCACACAGTGCATACAGTACCTGATAGTACTCACAGTGCCAGTATTGTTGAGCTCTGTCTTGTTTGCAAACAACTACTGTTTGATCACTATGGATTTTGGTTGAGTTTTCTTTTTTATTTGGGTTTTCATGTCATTTCCATGTTAATTTTATTTATTTATTGGTTATTTGTTTTATTGTAAGTTCTTAGTTTAGTTTAACGAGCACTTAACAGCAATCAAATCCTTAATGTAATTTCAGTTTATTTAACTTTTTTTTGCTTTCTGACTTAGAGTGCTGGTACTCAGGTGAGCACACTACTAGACTGGTGAAATATTATATCTCCACTTATTTGATATTAAACTCCAGTCAAACAAATGACGGAATTTTATATTCATCCGAATATAATTTAAAATCCCATTAGCTAAGATTTGCAAATTCTGTTTAAAAAATTGAATTTTTTTCGATTAGTCGAAGTTTACTCAGTTTTGCAAAACTGCTCTCTTTTTTTCCCCTTTTTTTTATATTCAGAAAAGACAGAGGAATCACACAAAACTACAAGGAAAAACATAAAAAACAAACAAACACAAAAGAAAAATAGGGAAAGCATATATAATGAAATACAATACAGCATCAGCCACGCCTAGATATCCAACAACATAGATTCACACACTCTACAGCAAGAAAAACAATCTAATTCAAATAAACCAACCAGTCAAAAAAACAACATGTTCAACTTAGTTCTCTATTCCACTGCCCTGCAATCGCCAGGCCAAGCCACCCATCCACATCTGTGTT
>JAPXVT010269081.1:0-10419 GCA_029823135.1 Acanthurus reversus | reverse complement strand
AAGATCACTGTATGGAGAATTCATAACCCAGGTAATGAGATTGATTCATAACGGATAAATGTAATAATAATTTAATATCTGATCTACTGAATTATTAATGTGTTAATAATCAGTTTCCTTCTAGTAAGAAGGTGGTGCCCCAAAGAACGAGTGTAAAATTCATCCGTAAACCTATAAAGTCCCCTACATATATTTTGGTGCCTGCCGTGTGAGGCCTATTCAAATCATTGTTTCTGCGGAAAGAATATTAACAGACAAACCTTGGCCATAATCTAAGAAACTATGGTGATAATCCCTTTCCTGTAAATCCGCGAGGTTTAACTATAAGCTATTTTAATACTGGCATGTCGTATTCGTCTAAGCTTCGGTTTGTGTGTGAGCATTATCATCTGTGATAGAACATTATATTTGTGTTTGAAAAGTAAAACTTAAGCGTTGAATTAATGCAAGTTTTTTTTATGCTTGAAACGGTGTTGTTTGAAAACTGCGTTTCTTCAGATATCTGTAAACAAGCGTCGCTGTACGCTGTAATAAGAAAGGCCTGTTTTGACACATTACGATTGCCGCGAAGTTCCGGAATCATAATTGTGTCCTGTTTTAATTAGTCTTTGCTGCGACGTTCCAGAAAGTCTTAATTAATTCAGACCCTCTGTGTCTTCCTGTCAGATTAGCTACCTGACAAAGACAACTGCTAAGGCAGTCGGAGGTATTTAGCACGTTGCCCTAGCAACGGCTCTACCGACACGCGTTAACCGCTGTCGAGAATAAATTTAATCCGCTACGTTGGGTTAACGGATTGTTGAAGGCTAGAGTGCCTGATTGTTTATCCTGTTTGAGTATCTATGTTGAAAACTGCTGTGTGGCCGCCGTGCCAAGTTGCTGTGTAAGCTGCTGTGCTAATCTGCTTGTGTTCAGTGACGTTCCGACTGCTGCAATGTGCTGAGTGTTGATGTTGTACTTTTAACGGTCAGAGTGACAGTGATCAGACTTACGCTGGACAGCGAAAGTCCTTCAGTGGGCGGTGCCAAACCACCGCTTCCTGCCTAGTCTTCTTCTACTGTCAATACTTCCTGGGACTGCGCCCCCTTGCGGTGGTTCTGTCCAACTACAGTTACATGTAAAATTAAATAGCGCCCTCCGGTGGTCGGCTGACCTAACTACAATTAGTCTACAAAGAGTAACAACGCCCTCACCTGGTTGTCTTGGTTAACTGAGTTTGATTCACAATTTGACATTCTGCATGCAACTAATGAGTTTTTAACAACACGCTTTCATTTCAGTTAAGCTTTGTTGATGTGATGAAGTCATCAGTTATTAAGTGTGCTAAATGTTGTGTTTTTGCAAGGCAGTAAAGTTCAGGCTGGAGTAACCTGACCAAGCCTGATTTCATTTACAGGTATTCAACCACTTTTTGAATTTCAAATTTACCTTATCATTTACAGTTGAATAACTATAAGTGGCGTATTTTAAATCAGAATTGTGATAAATTTCAAAAGAATTTCTTCTTTTCAAATTTTTTCCCTCTGATTCCTATTCCAAAGAATTTTTTTGTTTGTTTGTTTGTTTTCTGCTTCTTTCTTTTTCCGTCTCTCCTCTTTAACTATACATACGCAGTTTTAAGGTTAAAAGTAAAGTGTTAAGAATATCCTTGCATTGCTAAACCATTTGAATCTGACACTTTGTGTGTTACTGACTCGCCTTTACGATCAAACTCGTTAACCAACTACACCTGGTGTATCAAAGCTAACTCAAGTCCAACATGGATTCAAAGAACTCATCTGAATCCTCAAGCCGAGTAGATCCCATTGAGAATCTTGAATCAGCCCTGTTAGATATGACTAAAACATTGATACCTAACTATCTAACCGAGACACAAAACACTGAGCCTGCTGAACTCGAATCTGTGCTGGCTCAATTGACAGCTACGGCTTTAACGACTCCTTTAAAGGACAAAGAGTTGAGTGCAATGTTGGGAAAAATGGCAGTTGTGATGTTTACACAGCTCAGACATTCCCACAGCCTACTGGACCAGCTCTCAACTAAACTGAGAGGCCACAAGCATGAAACACGAAATCTGCAGGGGGAAAACCAAAGCCTCAAAAGCAGACTTGAAAGTACTCAACAGGCCCTTACTAGAGCAGAAGAGGATCTTAAAGATTCGAAAGCTCACCTTGACACCTCACAGGTAAGTGGTGATGAGGTGTCAAAAACAAGAGAGAATGCTGAACTGCAGAGTAAAAATGCAGAGCTCATCAGCCATCTCCACGACTCTGACGCAGAGCTAACTGCAACCAGAATCGAACTCAGGGAAAGGAACTTGGAATGTGAAGAGGCCCGAGGGCTCCTCAAATATGCTCTCGATGAAATCGGGAACTTGAAAGCTCACGTGAAGACCCAGACCAAGTCCAAAGAACTAGGTCAAGGACAGATTAATGAGCTGCAACGACAACTGGCAAACGCCAGGGACCAAGTTGTTGACTTACAACGTCAACAATCAGTCAAGGCAGAAGAACTGGCTGAAGCCAAGACAGAATTGCGATACTCTCTTGGACGAAATCAGATTCGTCAAACCTCCTTCGATGAACCTTTCCTGGATGCAAGGAGAGACATTAAGTCTCCTAAATCCGCCTTAGAAGACTTGCGATCGCAGTCTCCTCTGATGGTCTCACGTGACCTTGCCTCCCAGCCTAGGGATAGTGAAATCCTTCCCGAACAGGCTAGTGGAGTTTTCGCTCAGAGACCCAAACCGTCTGTGAGTGCTCATTTAACACAGAATCTTTCTAACAGGGACTTGCCCCCTAGATCTGCACCAGCGGTCTATCTTGAATCTGCTTCCCACTTTCGGAACACTCAGCTCTTAGCTGAGCAGGCAGGTGGAATTCCCACCCAAAACTTTCAACCGATGACCAGTGTTCACTTTGGGCAGAGTCCCACAGGTGGAAACCTGCTTTTGCAACCTTCTCCACCGTTCCCACCTAACCCGGTCTCCCTTTCTAGAGACCTCCAACCACCACAAGGACACATTGGTGGTATTTTAACTCAGCCGACTAAGAGCGGCCATTACGCACAGGGTCCCTCAGACAGAGACCTAGATAAAATTGCGCGTAATATAACTCGATTTGAACCCAGCCTTGCTGGATCACAACAAACTAGTCTCTATCTCAGAGACATTGACTTCTACCTTCGAAAGTTCCCAAATGCCACGGTTGATGACAGGATTTACCTAATCAAGGTGACCTCGAGTCGAGACGTTAGTGCCTTCATCGATCGTCAGCCTGACTATATCAGGAATGACTATGCAATGCTCTCTCAAGCACTGCTGGAAGAATTCTCTGATTATATCTCCCAATCTGGCTTGACTGCTGCCATGACAGTTAAACAGGGAAGGCAAGAGTCTCCTCAGCAATACTATCATCGCTTGCGTCTCGCCTACTTTGGATCCAGAAACGAACCTGGAATGGAAGAAGACTTACATTTCAAGTCTCTCTTTGTCCAAAACCTCCATCCCACTACTAGCCATCATCTTGGTGTAGCGGCGTGTCCACGCACTCTTACAAGTCGAAATCTACGAGAACTTGCTTTGAAGGGTTTTGCAAAACAAAAACAGACCACGATGAAACATGCAGAACCCAACACAATCTTGAGTCTTGAAACTAAGACTTTGGAATTGGAAGGAGCATTTGATGGCCAATCACTTGACCGCCACAAACCTCCTCCCCAAACTCACCAGCCTGCCCAGGCACCAGAAAAACCTTTCCATAAACCCTCAAACCAGAGTAGTAATTACTCACAGCCATCTTGGCCTGATCAAGGCCAGAGAAGCTCAAGACGTAAGATAAGTCATCATGCTCCCACCTTTCGTTCAGGTAAGGTTATACCAAACCGATGGGAAGACCGCCTGAGCCACAACAAGGAATTCAGTCGACGGGAAGGACGACACACTTACCCCCAAACTAAACAACCTCCAAAGTCCAACTCATCTGATGATGAACCAAAAGGGAACAATGGCAGACGAGAATCGCAGCAAAAAAGCGACAACTACAGAGGTAAGTCTACGAAACCCGATATTAGCCAGGAGGACCTTGATATTGTAAGGCGTGTCATCCAAAACCTGTGCAAAGAAGAAAAAGAGAAAGCTAACCTCTTATCAATTACCTCCATCGGATCTGATCCTTCTTTTCAGGCCGCCTCGACCCACTCACCTGATGTAGAGGCGAAGGACGCCTATATAGACCCCCATGAATCTGAATCGAGACAGGCATCATTTTCAGACCCTGTTGGCATAATCAATGCTAACTCACTGGAGCAAGGATCATTTGAGTCAACTCCTTCCAGTGCGGTCTTAGTGGTTCAGCTTGACCCAGAAGAGGATCCTTCTAAAAAAGACCCTCTCACCATCCAGGGCGAACCACCCTTTCAACAGTTCTTATGCCACCTCACTGAAAAAGGCGTCGCCCGAAAATTCTACTTGTCTACCACACTTGAAAATGAGCTCGTACACGAAGCGCTCCTTGACACCGCTGCAGATGTCACCTTAGTGTCGGCAACGCTGTTCAATACATTGCGGACTTTAGCCCGCCGCTCAAACAGGAAGCTGAAGCTGCAGACCTGTTCTCTTGAGATTCAAACATACTGTCCAAATAGCACTATTTTAAAGCACAGGGCTTTGGTGCAAGTAACCATAGGATCTATGACACTTGTTCACCCTGTGTACGTGTCTCCTTTCAACGCCATTCCTTTCCTCATTGGCAAAGACCTCCTCAATCGGTTTGAACCACTGATTGATTTCAAGCGGCTGAAAATCTGGGCACAGGTCCGCCAGCCTCTGCCCGTCTCTCTTCCCCAACAAGGTGAAGTTCAGTGCTGTGTTCTTGGCACCGAAACCGTGCCAGACAGCACCCAAGTTGACCAATTAAAGGTCAATGACAAGGAAGACATACGGAGCAAAGCTCCTGATAACTTGTCAATATCATCATGGCACCAAAATGAATCATTGGTGCAACGAGACACTTTTCTCTGTTCGTTCACTGACTCAGATGAAAACGAATATTGCCCAAAAGTGATGAATGGCATTAAACTTGAAAATGCCAAAGTCGACAACGTAGCCTTAGCTCTCTGGGCCGACGTATCAGCCATCAGCCAAGAGCTGTATGAGTCACTGATACCAGGAAATCCCCATGTACAGCTGATAGAGAAATCCTCGCGTTTTCCTCTGGACCCTTTACCCAAGGCCACGATGACGGCCATCGGCATTTGTGCCCTAAAGCTACAGTGGGGTCAGAGACAGCTGATTCACTACTTCCTTGTCATCCCGAACCTGCCACACTCAGCCTACATTGGGGGGGATGTCTTGGTGCGATTGGATGTCCAGTTGGACACAATCAACAACATCCTTTGGTCTTTGACCGGTGTTCAGGATGAATCTGACTCACTTGAGCCCGAGAACATTAGGTCAGGACAAACCATCCCTGAAGCTTGCCGCATGGTTAACGAACGACACGTAGTGGTACCAGCAAACGCTAAGGAAGTGCCCCTACGCTTAAACATTAAACAAGGTCAAAGCCGCACCCATACACAAGCATTCTTCCAGCCATCCCTTCTTTTCTTCGAGCTGGGACTCTCCTTAGAAGCCATCCCTCTAATGGATGTGGGCTCCAGAGTAACCTACCTTCTAGTGAATAACAACACTAAAGAAGACATCCTGATTCCCAAATCCACTCCTTTGGGTTGGCTCATCAGCACCAAGTTTCATGATTTTGAATTAAGGATCCCAGTCATAGGGCGCATGCCGCCTGCACTAATCCCAAAGGAGGTAGATCGCGAAGTTGTGTTCACGAAACCGGCAGGAGCCATCACCCTCTTTCCTTACATGACCCTCTATAATGAGTGTGTCTGTCGTGTCGACCTTGCAAATGACAAAGAAATGAGTTTTCAAACTGTCAACGTCATGTCTGTCGACTGCTTCCCAAACTCAGGCCCCAGGCCACCTTGCGTAAACACGGAAGAAGCAGAAGATCTAAATGACCAAGCTGACACTTTGGCTAAACAGGGCGCCGTTGACGGTGAGCCCTGGCAGGCTCCCCCAGATTCGTTTCCCAACCCGCCCGCCCTTTCACTTTGTGCTGTCACCCGTGCTCAAACTGCGGCCTCTGCCCCAACTGCCCCGCCTGCGCGTGCTCCCCTCGCGGTCACACCCGCTTTCTCTGACTCCGACTTGGACTCCCTCCAAGCATCGGATCCAGCCATCCGCCGGATGCTCCTCTGGTTGTCCGATCCTACTGTCCATGCGGTCTCCGGCGACGACCTTGACTCCATTCCTGGCCTGCGCCACTTGTACCGCGCCCGCTCGGCGCTGCGCGTCGTCGGTGGCCTACTGGTACATGTCTCTGCGGCACTCACTTCACCTGCGTTCGTGGTGCCTTTGTGCCATAGGGGGGTAATGCTGACGTACGCCCACGACTCCCCATGCGCAGGACACAAAGGAGCCAAAGCTACGTACAATGCACTCCGACAGGTGGCATATTGGCCACATATGCAAGAGGATGTGGCAGACTACATCAAAGGCTGTCTGGTCTGTTGCCAGTTCCAGCCATCAAGACCAATCCACAGAGCTCCCTTACAGCGGAGAGGCATCGTGTTTCCCTGGTCAGACTTGCAGATTGACTGGGTGGGACCCCTGACTAAATCAGCCCGAGGAAATAAATATTTCCTTACGGTCACCTGTGCTTTCACCAAATGGGTGGAAGGTCTACCGGCCCCAAATGACACCGCCCAAACTACCGCCTACTTGCTGATGAACCACATCTTCTCACGGTTCGGTCTGCCTAGCCGTGTCGACTCAGACAGGGGAACACACTTCACCGCTGAGACCATGCAACATCTCTGGCAGATGTTAGGCGTGAAGGCCAACTTCCACATCAGCCACCACCCTCAGGCATCTGGACAGGTAGAGCGTGCCAATCGAACTGTGGTCCACATACTAAAGAAATATGTGGCATCGAATCACAAGGATTGGGACGTGAAGCTGCCCCTGGTCTTAATGGCCATCAGGGCAACTCCTCACAAGACCACAGGAGTTTCTCCCTTTGAAATGATGACAGGTCGACAAATGACCCTCCCACTTCACCTGCTCTACCAGCCAGGTGAAGCCAACATTGCAACAGCATATACAACTCACCAGTATATGACTGACCTAAACCAACACTTGAAGGCCACATTCGCCTTCGCCCAGAAGAATCTGGAAAGCAGTGCAGAGGGACGTAAGGCCTACTATGACCAAAAGGCGTCCTATGATGAACTCCAAGTGGGGGACAAAGTCTGGTATTTCATTTTTGCCCAGTCCCCCGGAGCAACCAATCAGGGCCCGGGAAAACTTGCTCGCAAGTTTCTTCCCCGCTGGGCAGGTCCCTACATGGTCACTGAGAAACTCTCACCAGTCGTGTACCAGATTCGAATTCAGAAAGGCCAGAAAGAACCAACCTTCAAGTGGGTTCACCGTAACCAAATTAAACCACACAAAACCCCCATGGGAGTTAACGGGGATGCCAACGCCTCCATCTAATTTAGACAGTAGTAGTTAAACACCTGAGGCGATAGTTACTAGTGGGAAACAAATCACAAATTGGTAAATGCATAGTAGAGCAGAGTGTTGTAAAACAAACAAAGACGTCACTCTAACGTTTAGCGTCTCATATTGTGATTTGCCAGTAGCCGTTTCACTCAGTAATTATCTTCTTTCTATCCCCAACCCAATCAAGACAGTTGGTTACAAGTGGGGGACACTATACTTCATCTACTACTAACCCTCTAATCCACTCTATAATAGAGTCCAAACTTTGTTTTCAACATTGTGCCATCTCCTCATCAGGATGATTTGGCTGCTCACTTACCTGACCCTCGGCCTGCTGACCATCCCGGCACTTCCCGAGATTGTGGAACCGGGACCTGACTCTGGGATTGTCCTGAAAGAACAATCAGGACTTCTGATCACTAACTGCCGCCTACACACACAAAAGGTGTTTGTTAGGTTGAACCCCCTGGAGGTATGTAAAAAGAATGTCCCGGTCACTGCCCAGCTTACTAGTTGGGCTGGTACGAGCTGGACAAGGGAGGTTATACGCCACGCCGAGGCAGACACGACGCACATGCTGCAGCAATTGGAAAAGTTCACTGTCACTCGAGCAGAATTAGGTGGACACTCAAAGAGGTCCAAACGGTTCATTGGAGGACTGCTAACCGCGGCTGCTGCTGTTGGCACTCTTTTCAGCATAGGGCTCTCCTCAGTCAATGCAGTTAGCCTTTCCACTGTTAAGCGCCACATAGGTGAACTCGAGGCCGAAATCCCAAGTATCAGAGCACAAATTAATCTCCAACAAAGTCAACTTCAGACCATAGGACAGACAGTACAGGGCACCGTTCTAGTGGTAAACACCCACAGCGAGACTTTAAACAAGACGCTGCGTGCGGTGAACTCCTTACTTTCTGTAGTCCAGGTCGATTATGCTCACACACAACTCGTCAGCTCACTCATGTCAGACATGCTGCGAGATATCGGGTCCTCCGTGGACAGCTTAGCCGCAGGCAGGATTCCCCCCTATCTCGTCCCCCTTTCTCTGGTACAGAATCTCCTGACCACGGTCACTCGGGATCTGGTCACGCCTCTTCAGGCCCATTTGGCCTATACTTTAGGTAATGCCGTCCCCATTTATGTCAACCCTGAGGAAAGGGAACTGGCATTCATTATCAATTTACCAATAGTGGCCACTGAGAACATTTATCGAATGAAAGATGTCATAAATGTCGGATTCTGGCAAGGCGACGTACACGTTAAAGTGCAGACCCCTTCTGTCATCGCCTTCCATGATAACAGCCCTGATCTAAATTTAGCACCAAATTTGCGCATGTGCACCCTAACCAAAGATATTCATTACCTGTGTCCCAGTAAGCCGTTCATCCGCGATAGTACGGATGGGATATGCGGTCTCAAATCGATGACACCCGATGCTCGGTGCCCCACCACGGTGACACCCCGTTCGCAAGTCACCACTACTCAGGCTGAGATCGTAGGAAGCCGCTGGCTAGTTAACACTCCAGCGAGAACCGCTATACTAACATACGATCAGCACGACACTGCCACCCGCATCACTCTGCCTGACCAGACCCTGTGGATTACTGTACCAGAGCATGCCATCTTACACATAGGAGACCTCGCTCTTTACCATTTGAATCCTGACCAGTATGAGAGCGAGATAGAAGTGTCAGAGTTTTTCAGTAAGCACACGCTGGAGCTGGATCCAAACACTCTAGTCCAGATACAATACAAGGGCACTCAGACAGTTGATCTCGCTCCAGTTGACAACGTGCTAAAGGAGATTGCCCTCTCCAACCAAACACCTAATCCGCCTATTAACTATGCGTGGTCAACCCCTGACACTATACTCGCAGTAACAATGGTTCTAGGATACCTACTGACTTTTGGTATAGCGTTCTTCTACTTGAAACGCACCCAAGCCCTCCAGTGTAAATTAGATAAATGTAACAAAGGCATTGTTGCTTTAAGCCAGTCAAAGAGGTCAAACAGACATAGAGCCGCCACTGAACTGCAGGAGATTGAGGAAGATAGGGATTACAGTGGAACTTTTGTGGCCCCCGCCATCCTCGAACTTGCCTGCTAAGTAGTGAGCCAAAACCTGACTTCAAACACCTTGATCTCATTAGTCAGACAAGACATCAACTCTGATCACTGTGAACTGCTGTTTTGCCACCTGCCCATCTGGTATGTTCTCCCCTGGGAAACCCTGAGCGATCCAAAATTCCCTGGACAGCCAACTTTGGATCGAGTGGGGGAATGTAGGAGAACAACAGCTTTTCTTGAATTCCTTCTTCCTGAAGGACAGATGGACAGAGAGAGGTTTGTTTGCTTACACCCTATCTGACTCCTGCCTGACAAACTTTCTCACAGACTTCTCGGCACCTCGGAGGTGTTAAGATGTCGAATTGAGATTCACCAGGCTGAGTTTGTTGATTCCGTCTACCAATAAGTTGCAAACTGATGACACCTAAAAAGCCTCACCAAGGAGGGGGGTTCAACGCACCCCACCCTGGAATGCCCATCAGGGTGCTAAAAAGGACTTCAAAGAGAACATCTGGAGAGTATCAATTTTACGACCAGAACTCAGTTTCTATGTGTTCAATAACTTGAAATCTTTTCTTGCAGGAAAAGTATTCATCTGGTCAAAATTTAAGTACCACGAATTGTTGTAGGACTCATTTGTGAATAATTTGATGTGAGTCCCACTGTCATAGCCTTTCAGGAAAGCTACTTACATGTTTTTGGAATTTAACCACTAATCTTACATGGAGTCACACTGCCATCATGTGGCGAGAGTAAATAGGTCTCGCATGATATCTCGGTCATGT
>JAPXVT010267501.1:0-16107 GCA_029823135.1 Acanthurus reversus | reverse complement strand
ATTCAGTTAGAGAATCTACTGTAGAGGCCTGTTCAAAAACAACTTCCAACACATTAGGTAATTTCAAATTTAATTCATTTGAGACTTTAGGACCTATGTAACGGGATGTCCTTGTGGTGGGCCAACCTGCTGCTTTTCCCACACTAAGTGGGGCCATATATCAAATAAAATCACAGAGTGATCTAAGACTGGTAAGACACGTTTAACATGTTTTAATGCCTAAAAAAATATAGCTGCTTGCCTGATACATTTCTGCATCACCAATGTGAACCATCTGTTGATATAGAACTACATTCAGAATGTAAGGTTTAGTAAACAAAAACTTTATAAGTAGAGTCACCTTCGTGCTACAAAGACACCATTGGTGACTGTTAGAAGAGGGCAGTATGCTTATCTTAGTCTCCACTCGCAATCCGGCAATGTCTGCCTCTGTCTTGTTCAAAAATCTGTCAATCAGTTACTTCCTTGTTGGGTTGCCATTGTAGTATTAATGTTATTTTCCCTGAGCAGAGCAGCAAATCCACGTGGGTGTGTGCGTGGTTGGGGGGGTGGCAGTAACATGGTTTAGGTTTTGTGGAAGTCAGACTGAGCATGGATTTTACTTTAAATCCATACAACTAATAAGTGAAGTTTTTTACTTTTCAGTACAGTGATGTTTGGAATAAAGTTTGTTAAAATAAAAAGAGCTACCTTCATTACGTATCTTTGTCACAAGTATTTGATAACCACCTTATGTGTCGGACATCAGAATTTTCTTGCTCCCAATATCTGTATGGTTGTTGGCTGAAAAAATCCCATATCAGTCAGGCTCTAGTTTGTACTAACAACCTTTGCTGACATTGCTTAATAATGACAGTCTGTTAAAATTATGATCTGTTTGTCTGCTTGTTTTTTGATTCCCCAGAGACACCTATCTCCTGAGGACTTTCAGCAGGTTTTCGGCATGACTCTTGAGCAATTCGACCGCCTGGCCCTCTGGAAAAAGAACGACCTGAAGAAGGCCGCACGCCTTTTTTAGACAGAAAGAAAGCAACATCTCCACAAGCATCCGTCCGGTGTGGGAGGAGGCGGAAAAGGAAAACCAACCCATCTGAAATATCTATGTATCTATATGCACCACCATGATACCCTTACTTTCCACCTGTAAAACACCATGCCATCTGTCTGTGATGCCACAGACAAGTGCTCCATGCAGGAACATTT
The DNA here is from genome assembly GCA_029823135.1 of Acanthurus reversus. Taxonomy (NCBI): domain Eukaryota; kingdom Metazoa; phylum Chordata; class Actinopteri; order Acanthuriformes; family Acanthuridae; genus Acanthurus; species Acanthurus reversus. Next base: position 14,904 of record JAPXVT010267501.1, on the reverse strand, counting down.
TCACAAAGATGAGGCAGCATCTTTTGCTTTTTGTATGTGGTGTGGCCTGAATGTTTGACTGACAACCTTACAGAAGAGGGCAAGGAGCTGCGTTTGCATGGCCTGTTTTTATGCTCCTCGCTCTCCATGTGGTTTCAGCAGCCCCGATGCTTTCTTCCACCCTGGCAGAAAAAACATCTTTTTCTTAATTCTTCCCACAGGTTTCTGTGATTGTGAACGTTTTATGTGCGCCTTCTTCTATGCTGTCAGTCTTGACTTATCTCCTGGTTTTTATCTTGAGTTTTTCATCAGCAGCTTGTTTGTTTTCATTTTGCTAGAGTTAATCATCTTATCTGTCACAACATATCATTTGTTTACTGCTCTCCCTTTTCTCTCCCGCTGTCTCTCCATCATTTTAAGTTTTCTTCCCTGCAGTGAGTGACTGTTACATTGTCAAACCTGTTCATTTTTTCACCTTTGCTAGTGCTTTACAATGAAGAGACTGCAGACCTGTGCACACTCACTGTTCAAGCATGTCAAGGCCAAAGACAGGGATAAGAGACAACTCTTTGTTGCTTCTGCAAGCATCAACGCAAAAGGCACCTTATCATACACTTTTGTTCAGTTTTCCTTAATCTTTTTAATTACAGAAGAACGAATGGCTGGGTAGTTTTGATATGCATGCTGTGATATGTTTGAATGCAGTCCCATATCTTACATAAGTATCTTGTAAATCAACACAGAAATGAGAGCCAGGGCTGGGTAGAGGCCACAACATGGCAGTAAAATCACATATAGGGGTGGGGTTGGAGGTTGTAAATAAGGAGGAGCCCTGCAAAAAGAAAAAGAACATATAGTATAGAACGTTGCAGGGTGTGCAAAGGTGTCAAACATGCAGCATTGCAGCACATGCACTCACATAAAAAAAGAAAACAAAATATTTTTATAAGCTATTTTTGACTTGTGGAAGGATCATCAAGCCAACCATGAGACACAGCCGAGAGAAAACATGATTTTGTTAAGTAAAAGCCCATGCTGACTTGGTTAAGTTTCACAGACCTGCAGCAACACTTAAGGGTAATAAGTGGGGTCCTGCTTGTTTTAAACCTCAATACTCCGTGTAATATCTTCTCAGATAGAGATTTAAGTCTTTATATGTCTGTTGTTTCAGAACATTGTCGTGTACAGTAAAAGCTAAACATGTAAGCTAAAGTCCGTCAGCTTTGCTTAATGATTTCTGAAACTGAACGTAAACCGATCAACTTGCCAACTAACATACTGTTAAATGTATGTGAACATATAGTGGACATATACCAGATATATTTGTCTGTATACAAGCCATGGTGTATAATGCTTTAGGCATGCATGAAGGTGGAAACATGGGGTTTTGTTCATTGACCTCTGATTAGAAATGTATGAAAACATTATCATCAATTTGGTTTGAATGATAAATTATTTCTGGTTAAATTGCATCAAATTAAAAGCTGGGTCAGCTGCTTACATTAGCTTTTGGTAGGTATTAATTTAATAGCTATATTAAGAAATGGATATTAATTTGAAATCTTAAGCGTGTAGTATTGAATGCATAGCATCACCAGGAACAGAGCTTTTGAAGAGAAACATATCATTTTTTGAGTTTAATCTGAGTGTCAAGCCAATTTTGCTCCTGTAAGTAACACACTAACTCTTGTCATAAAGCGTCATGTCTTCTTTCTAATAATCATTGCTATTAAAATGCTTTACCCAAACCACAGAGTCACTATGGATTTGAGTGTTTGAATTTGTTATATGACTGCCAAAAGGCAATTAATATTGAATTCCAGCAAGTTAAATGTGTACATTAGGAGTGTATGATCCTTCTTTAAGATATAAGGTAGAATTGAGGTTTTTTTTAATAATTTGTTCTAATAATAAAAGATGATCACCACCAAATAGCTGGTAAAGTTATTCTACATCTTGAGAAGAAGTACTGAGGAAAAGAAGATTCATAGAAACGCTGGGCTGACTGATGATGAACTGCCAGTAGGATCAGTGTCAGATATATACAGCTGTGGAAATATTAGCACCAGCCAGTGCCATAAAAGGCAAGTTCTAGTTGTATACATCTCCAAAATTAGCCTGAGTTTTTTTGAAATTTAACTTACAGTAAACCAAAACTGCTGTCAGCATCTTAGACTGTCCTTACCCAGCAGAAATGATCGAAATTTTGAAGCTCAGATTATATCTTAAAAATCTGCTGAGAGATTCACAGATTCAAGCAAAACCTGAAAGGAATGAGACAAGGTCCCACATTTACACCACATAATTTCAGGTATGATCTATCCTGCACAGGTTTCTGAGATCAGAAACAAATTGGTTCACAGTCACTTAAACTATGGATAATTACAATTCACACTTAATTGAAGCCACTATAAATAGTTAAAAAGAAAATTTTGAACCTGCAAAAACTGTTGTTGTGTTTTTGTTTGTTTTGGCTACTTGGGGGCAACAGAAACCAGCTGTGAGCACAAAATTGACATACTACCACCTGTTAAGTTAATATAGATTATCATTCACACAGAGCCTAATTTCTGTCCACCTGATGAATGTAACTCCAACCTTCACTCTGTTTTTACTGGTTTTACTTTATGACATGTTGAACTCTGCTGAACTGCCTGTAATTGCCTGTGTCAGTCTTTATTTAGGGTTTACTACTTCACAGTATTTTTGTGTGGTGACAAATTATCAGCAACATTACAAGTGTCAGCCTAAATTTGGTTTTAACTCCAAAAGAAGTGGTAACTAATCTGAAAAAACTACTAGCTAATGCACAACATTTACAGTTGTCTGTGACTTGCCTGATGGACCCTTTTTTTCGGCAATGTTAACAGGTTCTCAGTTGTCAGCAATCACCTCGATGAGCCAAGATTATAACAATCGATAGAACAACCAAAGCTAAATAAATAAAACCCAAGAAATGTACAAGAATCTATTTATTGTTTTCTTTGTCACATATGGGGAACTAGGTTTTGGGCTTCATCCAAAAACTATGAAAAGTGCAACACTGCTAATAGAGCAGCAACTGAAACTTGTCTTGAGGCCTACTGTGTAAATGTAGCCAAAATGTTACATCAGAGAGGAAGTAGAGGAAAACCCACCCCGACTGGATTACACAAGCAGAGAGGACTTTTATCTCTGCACAAACAGACCCAGAGAAAACACTGCAAACTACTCTCATATGTTGTTCACAGTCTGTGGTGTAAGACTCACATCGAGAAACAATATTAATCCCTGTGTTCTCCACTGCTGTCAAGGATAAAGTGAAGTTCTTGCATTGTGAATATTGGATTTCATAGAAACAGATAGCATGCTGAAATTAAGATAAACATAAGAATGAATGTCCTATGTTTCATAGCCAGTTTTCATAGTAATTCCTGTAGTTATGCATTTTTCATCATCATCAATTAAAACTACTCATGTAACGTGTAATCAGAGTTTTAAAGATGATGAATTGTTTTGGCTGAATCTTTCTCTCCTTTGTTTCTTAGTTGGTTTTATTGCAAATTTGCAAAGAAATATCTAATGCCCCTCACATAATAAATGCTAAATTAAGTGTGTTGACTATTATTCTAGTTAAAAATGGCTTAAATTAGGCTACATTGAATTGCTGGATGGTTATAAAAAAAAATAATTGGAAAATGAACTAAGAACTTGTGAATCTCCCAAGAAGTTTGTCTTCAACCACTATTTGTTGTGTTAAAATGGTCTCTCAATGAAGCTGGTTGCTTTCTCATCTAAATTTGTTTCTACTCTGGCAAATCCTCCTCTTTAATCCTTTAACAACCATCATCATTAATGTTAGATGCTTTATCCAATTAAATCCAACTGCGTCTTAGGGGGAGTTCCAGGAGTCTCCCAGCATAATAAGAATAAATCATAATTTCACTTTATTGTCTTTTTAGAAAATGAGCATAATGTAGTTTTAGGCTATAAAATTTTGGTTCATGTTAGCCAAAGTTTGCATACCCTCACATTCTGTCCTGTGCAACTTTTCGGTATTACCGACAGTCCTCTGTAAGCATTATCTGCATGCAAGCTACAACCATAAAAACATTTAGCCTGCCAGAGGACAGAGTAAATAATACAAATAAAGTCTGTCACGCCATGTGCAATATGAATATTTTACAGCTTTGCCAGTAAGTTTAGCCTATTAAAATGTTTCCTGGTATATTAATTAAAAAAAAAAAAAAGTAAGGACATTTTGTTTCTTTCAAAACAAGCAACCAGCTGTAGCAAATAAATACTGTAGATTCCAAAACTCAGAATATCTCTGCTGCTTTTACCATTCGTTTTGAATTTGTCTCATGCGACTTAATGGAAGCACATTAGCCCTGCTGAATTAGTAATTTATTGAAATGGAAATTTATGAGGTTTTGTTTATTTGTTTGTTTGTTTTTTCCCCAGGGGACCCAGGAAAGAAAGACAGAACCAAAGAAAGAAGAAAAAGAGCAAAACAAAGAACAAAAAATGAAAAATGCCGAAAAAATCCTAATATGCTCAGGATCATAGTGAGTCATTAAAAACATAAAACTGGGTTTTATTAGTGTTTCCCTTGTAAGATCTAGAAACAAGCTTTTAAAAAAATAATTAAAAATAGAGTTTAAATCCAATGTGCTTTATGATCTGCAACAATTAAGGTTGATTTTAGTGGTGGAAAGCACATAACATTTGCTCAAGCCTACCCTGTAGGCTACTGAATTAATGTAACTAAAATTTTGAGGCAGGCCCTATTTTAATATTTCCATTTTATGTAGGCTAACATAGGCTACTCCATTGGCACTGGTTACTTGGCAGATCAATATGGAGATTAAGGTGATCTTACAAAACAAGTCTAATTTTTATATCAAACTAACCAACAGCAGGTAGGCCTATAAGCATATTACAGCCCAGACAGTCTATTTTCTTCTCCTCAACCAAATAAAATATAGGCCTAGTGTAACGTTTTTATTCACGTCAATAATAAATAGCTTTATAGTGGCGGAAAGTGACCTTTTGTCTGATAATTAGTTTTGCGGGTGAGAAATCTGTGGGCTACTGTAATGTAGGCCTACCCCTACGTCTGTGTCAGAGCTGTTTGTGCTTGGAGATTACTTTAACTACTAACAGTGGACAGTATGCGTGAACTAGCACAAAAACAAGAGATTCAAAAGGCTTGTCTCTCTCCCTTCACTCAATAATGAACAAACTGTCGGTGTCCCACATGGCAGCGATCCACACAAGGCCCGCCTCTTGTGAGTTAGCCCACAATTGGCCGACACTGCCGTCAGTCACTTCAGGGTTTTGAGGGGTGTACCCGCCCTGCCTCTATTGTCACCGGTGAGAGGAATATTAATTTTAAACATGGAAAAGGAGAAAAACGGCAAAGGTAAGCTGCTTGCTGTTTTTAAAAGCTTTTTATTGATCGGTTTTCATTTACAAGGTGATCTGCTTGTTAGCTCTTAGCTTGGTTTGTTGTCACGGGGCTGTTGTGTCTCAGCGCTGTCTTGAGTGGAGTCATTGACAGAAGAGGGATGGGAGAGGATGTTGCTGCGTTGGATTTTAGTTTATGTTAAAATCTTTGAAATAAGCGTTCTGCTATGTAACCTATGGCTGTAGGGAGTTATCTTTAGACATAGGCTACATAGTTTTTCGGTGGACTGTTTACCTTAGTATTTTTATTGGTCTCGTGAATAGCTTTCCAATATCACCAAAAGTCCTAATAGGTTCTTTACGATAGGCTATTTATTTGTGACATTACAGTAAATGCAATGTCTTTATTAGTAGCCAACTTTTTTATTTCATTGTAATATTTTCAGTCAGCGTCGGCTTTGTGCAGTAATATGTTAATTGCATCTTTTTGATTGCTCCTTTACTGTAACACCCAGTAGGCTAATTCCGGGTATTTTTGGGAAAGAATGCTATGCAAACCATTTTAACTTAGAGTTGTATTTTTTACTGGAGTATACAGATAAGTCAATACAAAAACTGAGTAGCTCAAGTGTTGTGAATGTTACTTTATGGGGTACAAAGGACCATGTGGTAGCAGAGGAAAGGACAGGAGGCAGAGGAGGAGGGAGGAAGGGAGGAGTGTGATAAATTAGCAGGCTGCTCCCAGCATCAGCAAAGAGAGGGGGGGAGAAGGACCAGCTGGGAAGCTGGATCTCTTTCAACTCCCCATCATCTGACCTCCAGACAGAAGCTTCCAAGGCTTTTATTGAGAGGGAAAGGCCAAAGAACACAGATGACTGATTTAGGCTGATTTCATTAGGTTTAATTTCAGCATTCAAAAATACATGCAGATTAATGATGTCTGGAAAACAAATCAAAGGCATAGTTAATAGTGATTCATCAGACTCAGACTGTATTCCTGTACAGCACATTCAAATACATAAATCTATTCATCAATTAATACAATTTAATGATTTTGGATATCTTCATGCTGAGCATGTTAAGACCTTTTTTAAGGGTTGCCAGTTAAAGCAGAGCCACAGAGGCATCAGCTAACCTGACTCCTCCACCCACCCACTACTTAATGCAACAGACTGTGGCAGAGGCATTCCAGCAGCTCAATGATGTGGGACAAATCCAATTAATCAAATATAAGAGAAAAACAGGGCATAGAAAGCATAAGATTTAGAGTAGGCCTAATTAAGCTGGAACTATTAATAGGGTCAAGAACTTACATCATGGAAAATAACTTCTAAATAAGCACCGTGTTTGCAATCTATTTATGGGTATATTTTACATTAGCCTACAGCATTTTCTCTCTTTCATAACTTTTAAGTGATGGCAGGCCTGTAACTAAAGATTATTTTATTATCTGTCATTCTGTTTGACCTTATCCTGAAATTTTGGAATTTTTTTTTGAAGCAGGTAAAGACCTAATGAGCAGACCAGCAACCCAAGTGACAAACACTCACAAGTACAAGGCAGCATACATTAATTAGGAATTTACCACCACATTTATTTTAATTACCAAAGTATTTTTTTCAAAGACATCTAAAAAGGGGCCCTAGCCATAAACTAATGTAGTGTAGCTGACCTTGCAATAGAGAAAGTTGGGGAACCCCTGCTGTATCCAGCCCTACAAATGAAACCTTACCTAGGCTTATGTACCAGTGCCACTTTTCTTACTGTAGCTGAAATATCCCAAAATTAAATCACAGCCTTTTGTCCTTCATATTTTCCTTTGTTCTGCAGTACGAGTGTTTGAATTTGTGTGCCTGAGGCTCTGTATTTTCTTTATTTCTTTGAAACTCCAGACCAGCTTCACCATAGCCAGTCTACCCGACAATTGACAAAAACAGGCAAACAAACTGTATACACCCTGTTGCCTTAAATTAGGATAGAGCTCTGAGCCAACACTGTAACCTGCACACACAGTGAAGAGTGGAGAGCACAGCAATGGGATAAACAATTATGCTTATATTGCAGTTTCAAGAGAGTTTGTATCTTGATGTTTTACTTCCCAAAGGGGAATAAAATGGGATTAGTTATTTTAACATTGTGCATGAACTGTTTGCATGAATATTGTGCACATTGTGCATGAACTTGGTATTTCTAATCAGATTTAATGTAATCCCATTTTATACACACATGCCTTGACCTTGATAACATTAACTTTGACTTCTCTAAGCTGCTGGCTCCACTTTTTCTGCCCAGTCATTACTGTTGGTCCTGCTAATGACATCATAACCATCGGACATCTAGGTCCCGTGTGTATGTTTTGAAATTCTATGGGAACAGTTAGCGGTAGGGCTGGGCAATATACCGGTTCATACCGAATACCGGTGGAGTTTTTTTTTATGATATGAATTTTTCATATACCCCAATACCAGTGCGTGTGTACAAAACGTTGGGAACACAGAGTGGCGGAATGTCACGCTGCGGGAAATTGTTTGAGAGGGGAGCTGTTTTGCAGTTGCACCAAACAAGCAGCATGTGAGAGGCTATGTGTGAGAGCACAGTGGTCAACAACATGGATGGAGAAAATGCCACAGAGGAACTTCTTCCAAAAAGAGGAGCCATTTCTGTTGTGTGGAAATACTTCTGCTTTAAAAAATCCGACGCCGATCAAACTACCATAATTTGTAAATGTTGTCAGTCTAAAGTCGTAGCCGCAGGAGGCAACACGAGCAATTTGCTCCACCACCTCAGCCACAAACATGTCCTTGAATATCAAGAATGCATGAAATTAAGATCTGCTTCCTCCTCCACGTCTGCAGGTAACGTTAATGTTGGCACTGCAAGACAAAACGCGAGTCAGATGTCACTCAAAGACGCGTTTGCTAGGGGGACTGCCTTACGATAAGAAAAGCAAACGGTGGAATGACATTACAAACGCTATTACTATCCACTTAGCCAAAGACATGGTACTGCTTAGTATTGTTGAGAAAGATGGCTTCAAAGAGATGATTAAAACACTGGATCCCAGATATGTTTTACCAAGCCAAAATTACTTCAGCCGAACAGCAATCCCCAACTTGTACCAAAAGCACAGAGCCAAGCTAGAAGCAGACTTGGCTACCGTTCGCCACTTCTCAGCAACGACTGATTTATGGTCTAGTCGTAGCATGGAGCCATGCCTAAGCCTGATTGTCATTTTATAAGTGACAACTGGGTGTTGCGTAGTCATTGTCTGCAAACAAGCTATTTCCCCGAAGACCACACTGGCGAGTTACTTGCAGCAGGCCTGCAAGAGGCACTTGATTCCTGGGGGCTTTCAGAGCACAGACTAGTTGCCATCACAACAGACAGTGGAACCAACATCATTAAGGCTGTTGAGCTGAATAATTGGACAAGACTCCTGTGCTTTCGGCACAGGCTTCACCTAGCCATTGGTAAGCACCAGTTATTATATTAATATGACTTGTCCTGATGTGAGATTTATTTTCAACTTACCATGTGTGGGTTTATTGGAATAATTTGGGTGTGGTGGGGATGGGGTTATGGGAGTATTTTGGGGCTATACATTAATGAATCTGTTGTAGTTCATTTAACATTCGCAAACTAATATTTGCTATTTTTACAGAGAGAGGTGTGAGAGATGACCGCATACAACGTGCAGTTGGAGTCTGCAAAAAAATTGTGGCAGCCTTTTCATACTCATGGAAAAAAAGGAGGGACCTGGCCCTGGCACAGGATGAACTGGGTCTTCCAAAGCACATGCTCACAACAGAGACGCCCACCAGGTGGGGGATCATGTCAGATGATGATACAAAGAGTACTTGAGCAGGAGAGAGCCATCAGTCAGGTTCTAAAAGCTGACAGAAAGTCAAGGCATCTGGTCCTCAGTTGGCAAGATATGGATGTCCTGGAGGCTGTCAACAAGGTGTGTAGATGTTTTTTCTTTTATTATGTGCTATTTTTAACATAGCTCTTTTTTTCTAATCCTTTTCTAATCTGCAGTGGATGCAATTCTTTAATTTTATTGTTATGAAAATAACATTAATCCCCCCCCCCCCCTTACAGGTATTGAGCCCACTCCAGGACTTCACAGATGCCTTGTCTGGAGAGCAGTATGTCAGCGTGTCATATGTCAAGCCAGTACTTCATCTGTTCAACACCACCATTCTTGCTGAGGAAGACAACAATACTGAACTGACCAAGGATGTGAAGAGAAACATTCTAGCCTACTTGAACGAGAAATACTCAGATCCGGACACAGATGACCTGCTCGATATCGCATCTTTCCTTGATCCACGTTTCAGAACCACCTACATAAAAAAAGAAAAGGTGGAACACATCATTTCCAGAGCAGTCAAAGAAATCAAGTCACTAAAGGATCAACAGCAAGACCCTCTCCCAGGGCCTTCTGGTGCTGCAGCAAGAAAAGAGAGAAACACTCTCAGAGGAGGAAAGCATCAAGATGGAGCTGAGAACCTACTTGCAGACCACAGAGGTTGACAGTGATGCAGACCCTTTGGAGTGGTGGAGATGCCATAAGGCAAACTTCCCCCGTGTTGCAAAACTAGCTCAACAGTATTTATGCATACCTGCCACAAGTGCTCCATCTGAGTGTTCAGCACTGGTGGCAATATCGTCAGAGCTGCACTCAATCCAGAAGCTGTGGACCGTCTGGTTTTCCTTGCTCGAAATTTGTAATGGCTGAGAAATGCCTAATTTATGGAGCTTGTCCATAAAGTCGAAATGTGTGAATATTGTTTCTAAACTTTCTATGTTACAGGATAAGCCTGCAAGCCAAGTTGCACTTCTTTTATATTTTTGATACTTGAATACTGTGTACTGTTCCTGGGCTTGAGCAATAGTATTACTAATGCAAGTTGCATACTTTTAGTTTACTATTTTATTTGTTTAATGAATATACCTCATCTTGAAGCAAAGTCCATATGGATGCAAGTTGTCTTAGTGAAGGTTTAGTTGTTTAAGAAGTCTTCAAGTTAAACGTTTTTTATATTTTAAATACTTAAATACTACCTGGTTGGGCTTGAAGCAATCTATTAATGCAAGTTGCACACCTTTTCTATTTATTTGTTTCAATATTATTTATGGATGTTGCCTTAATGAAAGTTCAATGGATAAAGAAGTCTTCTCTTTGCAGTGACAGGGGACATATTGTTTACATTGTGTAGCCAGTTTAAAAGATTTTTTTCAAGTTGCAAAACTTGCACAATAAAAGGTTCTGTAATTTAACTGCAACAGTCATGCATTCTGATTCCTTCACTTCATTAGAATTATGAGTGCCACCTCTTTGTGAACAGCAGCATTTTGTGGGGCCATTCAAACCTGTGTTAATACTAGTATATATATAGTCTGGACAGTGGACACTAATGTTCTACAGTATTCACTCCTCATGACAGTAAAATAGGTCATTCTAAGCCAATTAGCTGCAGTAATCATTTCCTAAATTATTAGAAAATGAGGTTAACACCCAGTCATGCATGAAAAAAAAAATACCGTCAAATACCATGACACCGATATAATTTTGAAAAAAAACGTGATATCAATTTTTGGTCATAAAGCCCAGCCCGAGGTAATATGTTTTGATGACTGACTACAAGAATACAGAAAATTTGGACCGGACTCATCAAACACTTAAAGGAGTCATATTTTACAAGCCTTCCTTTACGTAACTACGGAGTGTACCAACTTTGTCCTCAACTCTTGTTACTGTCCATCAAACCATCTCCACTTCTACGCGCTTGCATCCAGGCAATTATGTTTTCATTTTTAAAAGATCTCTGTACGCTCCATTGCAAAAACTTGCCTTTTAAAACAAAAACGTAGTAACGTTAGTGTTGATGTGGCCAAGTGTGTGCACAAATCTGTGCTTGTAAAACATGAATAAGCTACATGGTTGGTAGGAACAAGAAAGTGGGGCAGAGTCATTGCTCAGGACAGAGAAAAGCATAACAGACACTCACACTTTGATGAAATAAAACGAATGCGCATTTAATTCCGGAAATAAAATATTTTGCGCCTTTCTTTTTGGAAGGGGCGGCCAGTTCTCCAAATGAAAGGTAGAGGAAACACCAGCAGCTGGCTCCCTCAACTCGATGAGGTTAAGGGGATTGTTCACTAAGAATTGTGGGATTTTGAGTTGAATTTATGGACTTTACACATATAAGACTACAGCTGCCATGAAGAATAGAGTGACCCATCACATCACATGCAGGCTGTCGCATAGGTGCTGCTTAAGTGAATTCATTTATCGCACAGACAGATTACTTCATAGCATGTGTGATATATGTCGCACTGTGCAGCCCTGTGAAACTGTGAAGACATTTTTCATACTGTAGCTCATGAAAAGCCTTTCTGTGAAACGTGAATCCCCGCATTTTGCAGCTATAAACATCCGTTTCTGTGCATCTCATCTGTACTTTGAATATTTAATGAAGTACCTTTTTTTGTTATAGTATCACAAGGATAAACTCTTCCCCATGCAGTACTTACTGTAGCACAGAGAGGTGTTACTAAAGAGACAACAGTAAAACGACTTTCACTCGATCATCCATCTCTGCTGTGACTTCTGGCTGTGTCTCCTTGTTAGAGTCAGTGTTTATCTCTCCACAATCGTGATTTAGAGTTTTTAGAGGCTGTCCCAAATCCCAAACCCAACTTCAAAGAGAGGGAACGCTGGCAATGCAAGAGGCTGTGGGGTGTGTGTGTGTGTGTGTGTGTGTGAGTGACTTATGCTACTTTCGGGGACACATTTCAGACACAGTCAATTAGGGACGGCTGGTGCAATTGAGAACAAAAGCTGTGTCCCCAATTTGAAAAAAGCAGATTTTTGGGTCAGTGGTTCTGGCTGGGGTTGCAGTGAGTCTACAGGAAATAATTTCCATGTAATTGTGTGTGTGTGTTTGTCGGACTAGAGCTGTTTTCCATGCACGTGTGTCTCCCTGAGGTTCATCACACCTTATATAACATTTCAGAGTTGGTCTCTCTGACGCAGACTGCAGTGCCGCTGCTGAACTTTTGACTCCTGCAGTGAACTCAGGGATTTGGAGAGGAGGTGTCTGAAAGATGCTGCAAAAGGAAATCGACCTGGCTGTGCTGCTCGGCCTCCTTGATATTATTGTTACGCTTCTCCTTGATCCGTCGATACGCTGCTTAAAATTTATACAGGCTGGAAAACCTGAAAGGTTTCACTGCATATCCGAATCCAAACAGTCCATGCAGGCCCGAACACAAAAATATGGAATACTCATAAATATTCATTGGTGGCTTAATGCAGCACAAATCAGAGATGCACAAGACAGCAGCAGCTCCAGCACTGCTCGACCCGTATTTATCTCAGAGTTGGAAATCAGTTCTGCACATAAATTCTCAGAGTGACACATTTTTGGCTCTTCTTTTAGGGTTACGAGTGAGTGTTAATTAACTTAGGAAATCACTCCCATCTCTGCTGATATTTAAAGCTCCCGAGGAGTCCTGTTATCCTGTTAAGAGCTGCCAGGATGGTGTGCAGAAAAACAGGAGATGTTTTGGGAAGTTGTTTTAACGGAAAAACAGATTTTTGTGACCGATTTTGTGCAAGATGCAGAGGAGAACGCTCGCTGTCTCTGCATGAACAGATGCTGACATGATGGAGGCATTCACTCAGTCACAACAGCTATTATAGGCTGTCACTGATTTATTATGTATTTATTTAAACTCCAGCAGAGCTTCAGTATGTGAGAGATGTGTTCATAATGTTACTGTGTATGTCTGAGCACCGGGTAATGTTTCAGGAATAAACTTTCCCATATGTAGGAAACATCAGAAAATGGATTACTTGTTCGTCATGGAAAGATGTTCACATGTGCAAATTTTAGTGTTCTTAGTACTTGAGAGTGGTCTTGGTCGCGAGACCAGTCTGGAGACCACTTTTTAAAGGTGCTGTTCTCATCTCAGAATCTAATTTTATGTGTAAATTTGCATAAATTAAATTTATGATATGTAAATTTTGTGTATAAATTTATTGGGTCGATTAAATGACCCAAAAAATGAGATTATTTTGGTTTTAACTGAGCCGACTAAGAGCAGTGCAGGGTATTCCTCATGTTTCTGGAAACACTGGATTAAGTGTTCGTATGTTTTTTAGTATCTGTGTCTTGTGTTTATTTCATATTTTTATATGGACCACTTATGTCTGTAATAAAGTTTGATTGATTGATTGATTGATTGATTGAATGCATTTTGAGTCAGTCTCGTCTCGGTCTCAAAATTTTTTTCAAGACCAGCTTAGACCATGACAGATTTATTTGTTAACGTAATGACTGTGATTGGATGTAAAACTTAATTCTTCAAATGTAGCCAATAACAGAATCATTTGTAGTTTCATTTTTTGATTTGCCCAAGTTTGGCTTCCTTAATCACAGAGAATTTATAACCAAAACAACATACAGAAGAAAACACTCAGCAGAGTGCAGGTTCTGCAAGGCAGTGCTTACTGAGACAACTGGAAAGACATTAAACTTCTATCGCCAGCTTGAAATCAGAAGATAACTTTTCTAAAGTCTTGGTCTTGCTTCAGTCTCGGCACATTCTGGTCTCAGTCTCAGTTAGTGTGTTCTTGACTACAACACTAGCAAAGCTGCACAACACATGCAAGATGAGGCTGTAAAACATTGTGTCTGATGAGGCTGAAAGGATTATTTTACTTAAAAAAATTGTTCTTTCTCTGAACTCATCTTAAGTTTCTTGGTCAAAACCTCTCTGTGTCACTTTTGGAGCATAAGAAGCACCACAGCACAAACGTGGTTCTCCCTGTGTTCTCGTGGGTTTCCTACAGGTGCTCCAGTTTCCCCCATCATCAAAACATGAATATAGGTCTTACTCCAGTCAGTGCCCGCGACTGAGGTACTGGTTCAGAATCTGGAGTTGGTCTCTGGGCGTTGTGCCGCGGCTGCCCACTGCTCACTACACACTGGGTTAAATGCAGGGACCAAATTTTATTGTACGTTGTATATGTGACCAATAAAGTACCTTTACCTTTATATGTACAGATAACAAAACTAATTTTATTTAAGTTGCTGTAGCTTTTTTACTTTACATTCCATCACAACTGCTGTTAAAGTGCTGATCCTGCCATGGAAATTTTTGTGGGAGCTGTCCAGGCAACTAAATACTTGACTTTTTAAAAAATTTTTAATCTGTTTTTCAAACAGAGACGCTCCTGTGTGCGATCATGAGGTTTTTATTTACCTTCACTGGAAAAAACGATCTGCGGAAGCTGTAAGCAATGGCTCCACCCGATGGAGTATAAATGGCGAGAAGGAGACACCAGGGTTGGGAAGTAACGCATTACTGTTACGGCCCCAGGCCCTCTCCCCCTTAGTTTTCCCCTGGTCTCTGTGTGTTTCTTTCTCCTCTCTGCTCTCTGTGTTTTCTCTGCCTCCCAGTGTCCTCTTCCCAGGTGCTGTCGCTGTGACTGATCAGGACGCAGGACCAATCACGGTGCAG
>JAPXVT010267150.1:0-10429 GCA_029823135.1 Acanthurus reversus | reverse complement strand
CCAAATCATAAATTTTAGTTTATATCTTTTTTTTAAGACGAAATTCTGACCCATTTTAATCTCAATTATGATTTAACATGATATTTTTTTTTTTCCATCGAGCTTAATTTTCATGGTATTATTTTCTTTGACTGGTGGAAATAGTAAGTAATATTAATATTAACTCACGTAATCAACAGTCAGATTAAATAAAAATGGATTCAGATAATCTAACAAATCAATCAGCTTTAAGTACAATAAATAAATGTATTATTTACTTTTACTTTTGATACTTAAGTACCGTTAATATCAGATACTTTAAGACTTTTACTTAATATCTATTTAGGTGACTTTCACTTTTACCAGAGTAATATTTTAATATATTATCTTTACTTTTACTTAAGTATGACTTTTGGGTACTTTATGCAACACTGCTGATATCAGCATATGTAGTAGGGATGCTCTTTGGTTGCGATCTCCCCCTACACTCAGCCCTTGCATGTATTAGACTGGATTATTTGTAATGAGGTCTAAATGGCAAACGTAGTGAAATAAAAAGTAGATGACTGGCTCAAAAATATACTTGAGTAAAGAGCAGAAGTACAGTTTAAAATAAGGAACTTGAAAAATATTTGTTCCTTTAAAAAACTTTTTTTTTTTTCCTCACACTGGTAACATGTTGCTACCCACCCCTGGGTATTAGCATTGTTAATATTAGATGTTTTTGCAAAGAGTCTACTATCTAGAAGATATGTCTAACTAAAAGTTAATATCAGATTTCAAAGTGAATTGTTATGTTATCAGCGCTTCTGGTCTGAACATAAGTAAAAATAGTACAAAGGGAAACTGAATTACTTAGCATAGGGGGATATTTGAATATCTGAATGGCAAACCACTATCTTAAGCCTAAAGCTTGGATTTAATTTATGCCTGAGAAATACCAACAACGCAAGTATTTTTAATCTGACTATACATTTCATTCAGGTATCTTGTTAGATTATTTTGTAAGGTGGCATCAAAAATAGCAGCAAACTAAAACACAACCCATTACCAGAAATATATCAAGGCACAGCAGCAGGGAAAGAGGCGCATAGAAAGACATATGAAGAAGCAGCAGTTAAAGCCATTCAGGATGCTGTTTTAATGAAAGTCGGCCCCTCCCTATTAGCTGAGTCTTCAGAGTACAGACTGTGAAAGCACAGAAAACATTTTGTACTGTAACTGCTGTGAGCTGCCTTATAGCAGCATACAACATTATTTCCCCACTTGACTGCTTTTGATGTGAAAGTTACCAGCCAAACAAAAGAGAGTCTTTGAGGTGTTTGCCACACAAAAGGCTCATACATTACCAGCTGATTTACAGCTGCTATGTGGAAGTGTAAAGTAGGTCTTCAAGGCCCATTTCAGTGATGATAGATCCATTTTTCAGCGTATATTAAGACCTCCCACTGCAGCTACTGAGAATCAAGACAACAACACATATGGCATCATTTAAAATGCTAATTTTTCTGCAGCTGTGTTAACCCTCTAAGACCTAACAAAATGTGTGAGCTGCCTGACTCATCTGCATTTATTCTGTTTTTGCTAACATATTCTGGCTGTCAGCATTAAAGGAGAGCTATTACGTTTTTCCGTCTTTTCTGGCCTATAAAAGTTGTTATGTCAGATACTCGTGTTAAACAGTGCCAAAACATCACATAATGAGGAACGTGCATTTTGGAGTATAAGCCCTGCAGGCATTTTCGATTGGGTCTACAACCTGTGCTTCAGGAGGGTTTTTTTGGTTTGTTTGTTTGTTTGTTTTAAATTCTGTTGTTACACTGACATCAGTGCATGCTGGACCTCCCTATGTGAGCATGCCCGCACATGCCAGCTCTGCGCACACAGCGCCGTGCCTCCCCGCTCTGCTCAGACCTCACCGTGCTCTGCTGTCTGCTTCATGGATTACTATCAGCACTTTATTCGAGATGGCTCCAATAAAATGTTTTTTCTTGTATATCCGGTGAATGGGGCAAAATTAACTTTGTTTAGCTTTCCTGTAGAGGCAACAGACAGAAATTGATAGTGTTAATGTTTCTTGTCCAACAAAAGAAAAAAACCTCTGTGTGGATTTATTTACGGCACTCCCTCAACAGGAGCATGTGAGCTGAAGTAACGGCTAAACTGCTGCTAAAGGACAACTGTTCCCACATTACACGGCCATGTTAAAGAGTCAGAGGCGCAAGCTACAGACATCCCAACTCTCCTGGAAGTTCCAGGAGTCTCCTGCATATTAATAGCAGCTCCCGCATGCCCGCAAATGTATCCAGCGTCATGGTAAAGTGCCCCCCCCGGAAAGAAAACACAAAGACATATTTGTGTTTATGTAAATAGTCTGAAAACAAAGAAAAGGTTTTTGCTCTGTTCAGTCTCAGAAAAGCTATTTGACATATTTGTGTACATGTAAATAGTCTCTGAAAAAAAGCAAGTAAATATTGTCAAATTAATAAGTAAAGTAATTTTCCATCTGACAACCTGTTTATTCTTTAGTCTGCGGCGGGGTGGGGTGGGGTGGGGGGGTTGTTAGAGGTTAGAGACACCTCCCTGAAATGACTTTTTGCAGGTTGGGATGTCTGAAGCTAATGAAGTAATATTTTATCAGTGTCCTAGCTGTTTTATTCTGTGTCAGTAATTGGACAAAAGGGTTGTGAATACAGCAGAGTGCGGAGGTGTGCACAGAGGAGGGAAAGGGGGAAGAGGACACTACACAGACCATTTTGAGAGAACACAGAAAATAGTAGAAAGACAGAGTGTGAGGCACAGTTTCCTGAAGATCTCCAGACTTTACTGTTAGGTCAGTTGTGTCTAGCTGCTCTATAGGAGTTCAAAGACCAGAAAATAAGAGTAATATGACCTTTTAAAACTGAGCATCATTATCTGAGACAGTTGAGTGGTTTAGCATTAGCTGTAGGATTGGCATTTTGCCACCCAACACCAACTGTGTGGGCGACTACAAACTGCTGCTGATGTGTGTAGGCAGTGTTGTGCATGTTCGCGCTAAAATAGTGTCGTGAACTTAATGTGCTCATGTTTTTAGTGAACAGTGAACTAAATGCACCCATCTGCAGCTGCTTAACATGACAGAGAGCAACGTCAACATTATGGGAGAACGCCACCTTTGCGATAGTAAATGTCACTCACAAGTGTTGCTTGATATCACAGAACTATGCAGGGGAAAACCACAACTCACTCAAAACAGCCCAAAAGGTTTAGCAGAAAACCACCCAAACTGGCAACACTACACTACAATGTGTGGTGAACTGTTTTTACTGTTTCATGTGCATGCGCCACCCAGGATGGTTGGTGAAGGCAATTCAGACAGCTACCTGAATATCTGAAGAAGATCAGCAATGTTCCAGATTCAGACAGACAAAAACTTTTTCACTTTCTATAGACACTATTTACATATTGTTTAAGTGGTAAAACATATTCGCATTGGTTTTTCTTGGCTTTTTTGAGTAACTTCTGTGATTCTGTGGTGGGCTGTGGCAATGACTTGGCGCTTGAGATGGATGGACAGGGGGAAGTTCTACTGAAGAATAAGAACTTGAAGCAGCTTGTTAAAAAAGTGAAGGTGAACTAGTTCATTTTTGGGTCTGTGAGCTTAGATCAAAAGTGTAAAAATTGTTAAGTGTGGACTTGAATTGTTCATTTTGAGCTAACTTGCGTCAAGTGAAAACTTGCACAACACTGTGATAATGTATCTTTCAAATTAATTTAATGTAATGAAAGCAAGGAAGGCGCACACACCATCAATGTTGATCAAATTCCCTCATTGCACAGATGAACTGTGAGCAACAGCTACACTAAGTAGGCCAGGTCAAAGCTAAACACAGTTTGGCTTACTGTTATTTTACTGTTTTCTGTAGTCTAGCCAACTTAAAACACAGCAAGTCTACATAAATAAACAACAAAATAGGTAATTTTTTATTCTGCTCCAAAAATCGTGACTGTTCTGTCATCTGAGGGGCTGAGCTTGCAGGCTGGAGGAGTCACTGATGGATATTCAAAAAAGCTAGCAAACCAAAATGAATTAAACATTTACAAATACAAATGCAAAATATGCAACAGGAATTCTCGGCCCATGAGATCAGCTAAACAGAACTAACCTCAGGATACAACAACTGAACATAAACAAACACATACAAAAGGAAACTAAATGGATCAAAAAAAATAAATATAGAGCACAGAATCAATATTTGTTTGCTCCAATGTCTAAATTTTGTTGTGCGGACAAAATTTGTCTGCACCAACTGCACATGCACTGGAAAAGCAAAGTGGCCCCTTGAACTGAGTATGGACTGACCTCATTTTCTTGCTGTCAGGAGGTCAGCATCATGTTCTGTAGTGTACATGTATGAACCGTCACTTGTAGTATGTACAGCAGCAGCAGCCTCAGTACGATCAAGGCTTAGTAGCTGTACTAAAGCTGCAACTCATCAGAGTACAGGAAATAGTTTTCATACTAAAAAGACAATGTTTTTTTGGTAAGGCTTTAGGTGGAGTCAGTAGGATTTTACTAAAAAAATAAAATACAGACATATACAAAAGTAATGCTGCTCAATCATCATTTTTGGGCCTCTGTATATGTGTGTTGGTGACTGTGTATGGAGACCTACCACCCTCTGCCTGTATTGTGATGTTTTGGCTGAATCAGGACCTGCTTGGTACGAGTTACCGTAAAGAGAGATGTAGACGTGCAATCAATTTTTGATTAACGTGACCGGGCTTTTCCGAAGTGTAGATGGCGTGTGAACTGGTGCGTTTCCCCCAGCCAATGACAGCGTAAAGGTGAGGCTGAGAGCAGCAGATCACAGCTACTGGATGCTGTCCAGACCGGAGAAAGTTACAAATGTGGATGTAGCTCAAAGAAAAGGAAATATAGCCCTAGTGAGCAAGTGGATAAAACTTGTTCCAAGAGTGAGTCTCCATTTGGCTTTCAGCTGTTTTGGAGCACTGAAAGAGAGGCTGGGAAGAGAGATGCAGAGTTGGGCTACTTTCTGATGGACAGGTAGGTGCTAAACGGTGGCAGTTAGCTTGTTAGCTTGCTAAATTATCGACTTCTCCATTAAACAAATGTAATGTTCCAATGTAGCTTGCTGTGTAATGTTAGGTAAGCGGTATAGCAGTACACAAAGTACACGCTGAGTTACGATACTTCTGGTGTGTTGAGCCACAGAGGGGCCCAGTTTGAATGTTGTGTTTACAAACGGCTGTTATGTTTACAAACGCTACTGACTCCACCTTTAAAGACACTGAAACCTAAATGGTTCAACATTTTTGTTTAAAAATGACATGAATCAATTATGAAAACAAGGTTTTAATTATAAGTCCATGTCTGTCACCAGAGGAACAGATTAATCCTCTAATTACTTCAACTCAAGACGATTAATTAATTCAAATAATCATAACTTCTGAAAAATGGAGCTATAAATGTAGCCTATTATTAATGGTTACAATATCTTTACTAATGTCAGTAAGTCATAAGACCCATATAATGTGTTCCAGAACTGCATACATTTGCAAATATTCCAATTAACTATTCCCAGCCTTTTAAAATACAAATGCATTGCAGGGTTTTGTCCTGTTTTCCTTCCAATAAGAAACGTAGCGCAGCGCCACTTCATCACCTCTCTGCAGGTAGAGCAGCTCTTATTCCATGTTCTGTCTGCAACGCGCTTCTAACCACCTGCTATTCTCAAACACCAACATCTGGATTTACTGTAAGTCTAAGCATCCACTCTGAGCCCAGAAACGGTTTTTCTGGATGCCAGTCACTGGGACTCTTTACCACTGATAATTGGTGTGCAAATAAATGGTAGGCTACATGTAATTGTAAATGAATAAATACCTAAACATAGCTTACTCTGGAACATTCTATAGGCTGTATCTCTAACTAAAATACTCAGATGCTTTTTTTTGTTGGTTTTGGATCCCATAGTACGAGTAAATACAACGACTGAAGGGAAACGAATTAAAAATGAAACGCTCTTTGTCAAAGTACTGATTCTTAAACACTAAGTAGCCTAGATGCAGTTACATAACCGCCCCATGAGGTCCTGATAGACCGTATTTTTCAGTAAATAATTAAAGATGAGGATCATTCATAGTGAGCTGAATGTGCAATAATTTATAGAATTGGTTTACTATATGTGTAGTTTTACATAAATGCATGATGAGCATTTTGTCGAGTTAATGCAAGCCTTAAATGGGGTTTTTCTCAGTGGAAATCAAGAATTGGATACAAAGCCTAAAACAAAAGCTCCAGAGAAGTTCAAATACAGTGGGAATAACATGTGGTGCAGACGGAAAAAAGATGCCACAATTTACTGCAAACACAAGTAGACTATGTTATTCAGCAAATTTTAAGATGCTGTATTCACAGAAGATGCACAGGTAATAGCCTAAAAGTCATCAATCAAGTGCCAGTCAGTTGTTAAGGCACTTACTTCTCTACCATCTCGTCTCTCTTTGTTTCTTCATCGACGAATGATTTTATTTTCCAGAAAGCACAAATATTGCTTTCCAACTAGTGTCGCTTTCTGCCTCCGGTGCTCCCACCAAGGGACGTGGCCGCTGTCCGCATGGTTTTTGCGAGCTGCGCCTCCCTTCTCTTCACGATCACCGGAGAAAATACATCCAGGACCAGGACATCGCGTTCTCACCAGTTGACGCGCTAAAACGGCGCGTAAAAGGCACAAAACGTATCCATGAAAGCCACGCGGGTGCTTCGTGGCATTGTGCACAACGAGGTGCCTTTGTGGAAGGACGCAGAGGTGAGAACTGCTCAGGTAAGAGGAGGTATTTCAACAGTGTGTCACGCTTGATGCGCTGCGATGCACTACCACTGCACACTGTGTGGAGAGTGTGCGCTCCTGCTGTAAAGACACACAGAGATGGAGAGAGAGAGAGAGAGAGAGAGAGAGAGGGGAGCTGTTCGCTGCCCTATTCTTTAAAGGCTTCCCATGCTGCAAAAATTTCACACAACAATGGATGAACATATTAATCATAGTGCTCCGAACTTCCTCACAGATCATCCAAGAGGGTCTCAGCCCTCCCAACTGCCTCCTCCCTTTGGTCTCTGTGCAGCCAATGGTTTAAATGCCTGGCTCAAGAGCACACTGACAGATGGTGATGAGTTTGTTCTCTACAAATGTGCCATTTGTACAACAATAATTTTCCTCAAGAGCACATAGAAGAACATGTTTCATTGATTTTCTCGAATCGCCTCAAGGTTGCCTACAACTATCCTTGCCCTTTAGTTGTTCAGTTTCCTTCTCAAGGGCATTTTCCATGCTGCTTGAGGGAGAAAAGACAGCTGTTTCCTTTCTGGACCATTGATTTGATTTGGTGACACCCCAGTCAGAAGCCCACATCACATGTGCAGCCACCTTTTCAGTAAGCAGAAGCAGAGCTTGGGAAGCAGTGGCTACGTGCCCTACAGGCTGCTTTACCTTGCATGGATTAAATTCATCTGAATTAGTGAGACAGTCTGTATGGTTCATGTTCCAGACATGACTTATAATCCGTCTTGGCGCGCAGGTGTGACCACCACGTGAATACATAAAAGCAAGACTGGCAGGGATTTTCAGTAATTTGATTGTCAGTTGCAGTTCAGCTCCTTTTTCTGTCCTCGTTAGGATGCGTGTCCACAATATTGATTTTCAGCAGTTACTACAGCTAATTAAATTGCGCAGAGATTTGCACAGCTGTGCTGTTTGCATTTGGTTTTCTGATGCACACACACAACACACACTGGAAGATCCTTTCTGTGCCAAGTTATAAAATCTTTATCTATTCTTTCATTTCATTCCAACAGAGTTAGCTGAGGAAAGAATGCCTATTCTGCAAAAGACAAAGGAAAAAATATAGCAGTGTTCTGCATTATGACAGTAATAAAACTATAAAATGCTTTTACATGTGCATTGTGCACCACCACTTAAGAGGCTTTCAGTGAATTACAATAATTGTGTGCTTCACTGTAAATCATAAATTGCAAAAAAGTATTTGCTCCAACTCCTACGTTCCTATATTTCCTGTCACTCTTTTCCACCCACAAGCTCATAGAATGTCAGATTCATTTTTATAGGAAGTCGGAGTCTTACTTATGGTGAATCCACGTGTTTTGATCATCCATCGTCTTCAGTTGTCATTGACAGTGAAGGTGTAACCAGTGTTCACAGTGCTGTGTCTATTTTGATAGTTTCAGCTTATTAGTCAGAGGACTGCCTCTGTCATTCAAGAGGTGGACTACCCATGCCTGCTTAAAAAAAAAATGTTTAGGGTTTCTCATGTTGTCATGTGATGCAAAAGTTATATAACAATGCTAAACTATTTCTGCAGTCATTGAAAGTCTTCTTTCTACAAACACATTATAGAAAGAAATATTTAGTTTTGAGCTTTTATTTCTGATTGCCATTCGGCATCTGTCTAACATCCATTCACCGTGAGCTGAAGAAGCCAACTATGTGTTATTTCCCCCAACATTAACTTTAATTTCATCCAAAGAACCAAAGACTAATATGTTCAATGGCTGTAGTGCTGGATTTGCTTATGTTGCTATGGTAACAGATATGCTGTAATCGTATCAATGGATGCTGTGGCTAAATCTAATTTTGCTGTTTGCAGTCCTGCATCTCTTTGCTTTGCCTTGTAAATGACTTGAGATCAATAAAAAGTTCATTGTAGATCAATGAAACATATCATGACTGATCCTCTGGGAGCAGCATCTAATTAGCAGGATGTAATACAGGGATTCCCCAAAGTTTTAACGTTTGCATTTGTAGCTGTGTATCTCTTTTTTACAGTCAGTGTTATTGGTGCATGAAGCTGCAGTGCCAACAGCCTGATGGAGAGCAATTAAAAAAAATACTCCTGAGCCGTAGTTTTTAAAAAAAGCGAGCTTTTACTAATCATTTGGACTGCAGTCAAGTGTTGTGAGCCACTGTGAGAGGTCAGGTCAGGGAGGGAAGAGCAGGATTCATTAAATGCTCAAGCAAGGTCAATATTAGCATTAAATATGGCTTCTGCAGCTGAAAAAGGCTTCCTGTAGTTAATGCTGTCATGCTCTGCCAGCAGAACTACAACACTTCAACAACACGTGCACTGTGGGAATATTACACTCTGTAAATCTGTCTGATTTGTGTGTGTGGCTTTAGGGATGTTCTGTAACTTTTTGCTGAAGTTTTCATCTGTTATTTGCCACTCTTGGCATCTTTTTTTTTTTTTCCTTACCTTTCCGAGTCCAATGAATAAAGATGCTTTAAAGCCGGGGTAGGCAACGTGTGGAAATCAGCTAAATGTAGCATGAGACTCCCAAAGCAGCCTTCAGATGAAAAGACTTTTGTGCTTCACTCACTGCCAGGTAGTGCGCAGAGAGAAGGCACACCGGAGGCTCAGAGCCAGTCACTGTTGCTAGGCTACGGCCACGCCGGTTGTCACCCCGGGAAAAAGAAGAAAAGGAAAAGGAGGAAAAAGAGTTTGTTCACTATGTATTTAAACCTGTCTTAAAAGAAGGCTCTTTCACTTGAAATTCTAATTATGCAGCGTCAAAAAAAACCCCAACCCTAATGAGTTGGTGTGCATGAAACATTACGTTGCTACGAAAGCAAGAGAGTTAAACTTGGTCAGAGTGCAATGGATTTTTCTTTCCTCTTTCTCTCCCCCCTCTGCATGTATGTGTCACTTCCAGATCGTCTATGGCCACATATAGCTGGTATCTCATTGGCTGCGCTTTGAAAGGTCAGCAGCAAACCAGGTCAAAGTTCGAATAATTTGATTATTTGAAGTTCAAATAATTTGAACTTTGAGCGCATCGGTCAAGGGGCAAATCCGAGCTGTGTGCAACGCCAAGGGTGGTGATGTTGCTTAGTCAGGCGATGCCGCTCTCTCTGTAGAAAAACAATGGGACAGCCAGCACAAAACGGTTTTACCTCTGATCATGTGTTGAGGTATTAAGAAAGCAACTCCGCTGTAGAGGTGGGATCGGGCCGAGATTCTCAGCCCGATACCCTTCCAAACCCAAGTTAGTTCTGACCGAACTGGACTGCCGACTGACCGTCATTTCCAAAACTCTGACTGACCCGACCATCAGCTCGACTTATATAAGCAGAGGCGCAACATGCAGTCACAGATCATACTGCCATGCTTGCCATAAACTTATAAAAAATGAGTTGTCTCAGACATGAAAATATGCATACCTAACGTTTAATTCCTCACACACACAGCCCCACACAAGCTCATGGCAGAAGTGCGATTTCTGGCAGCCCAGCCAACCAATCACATCTCTAAAAAGGTACATTCAGGTGCCGTCAGATGAATCGGAAAAACAGAAATCCCAGCTCTGAATGGATAAAGAAAAACACAGAAAGTAGGTCACCGAACCCGAACTGGTTCCAACCGTCACTTCTCA
>JAPXVT010266807.1:0-10432 GCA_029823135.1 Acanthurus reversus | reverse complement strand
ATGGGTATGGGTGGGTGCAGGTTTTAAAAAAATGGACCCAAGCAGGACTCTGGCAAGAAGCATCACTGTAGGTCCTGCTGTCTACTCGTGTCTAATGTGATGTAATTTAAAGCGAATAACATCTATTTGACTCTTACCTCAATGTATAGTGGGTCAGAGTCTCTATAACAACACAATAAAACAACATACATGTAATTATTTAACAGCTTGTGAAAACATTTTTGGCTTTGTTGTCTTGTTTAGCCAGACTTCTTCTCACTCACACTCCACAGTAGGCAAATGTGGCGACGTAATGACTGTTTGTGCAGATTACATTCAAAAAGGCAGTGTCCAATGAGGAAGGGATAGGGAAAATCTAATTCCTTGCTTATGAGAAAAGCTCAAAATGGATTCAACGCTAGACCAAAAGAATCAGGTCCATTCAGTGGATAGAGTCTCTGGTCTGGGCCCAGGCTTTCATAATCCTTCCTTTTCATGATTTCTCTAATGATTTCCCTTTTTTTATATATGTGTACAACCAGTCCTTGGTCTGTTAACTTTATGCTAACATGATGGAAATTACCCTCAACGGAAAAAAAGTATTTCAACTCTTGCATACTTGGTAATTAATTTTGAAACCCTAAAGCTATCAGGCTTGCACCTCAGTGCCTCGATTTTTAATAGTAAAGAATCTCATTACAGATTAAACTGGCACCAATGTATCGTAATGGTATTGAATCAGAAGAAGTTGGAGAGGTTTCAGTTGTAGAGGAGATGATGGAGATGTGTTTTGCCTGCCCCACCATAATTATTGTTTTTTAGCTCAGTGTCTGTTCAGGTGCAGCCATGACTCAGACACAAACATGCTGTAATTGCAGCTTCTGCGCACACTAAACCTGTCTGCCAGCACTTCCTATCTAGTTTGCCTAAAATGTGCAAAGTCCTTTAATGACATCACATTATTTGAAGGTGCAGTCTGATCATTAAACTAACATTAAACAAACTAAAACAAATAAGTTCACTTCATTGCTTGCTATAAATCGTTATTGTTAATTGTTTTTAGATGTAAATAAATTAAAGCTTTCTGGTAAATTTGGACAGAAATGCTAAGGAAAAAACCATGTCAATGACACAGTCAAAATGTTTACATGAAAAAGTCAATCTATTGTCCCAGTTCAACTAAAACTAGAACAACTATGTTGAATTTCTGAAAGTTGGTCTAACACACTTAGATTATGCCTTTGGGGATTGAATTACTCCTGCATGTATACCCCTCATTCGGTCGTTTACTGGCCTAAATGTGATCGATAGTCCCCACAGCGGTCTTTGACCTGGAACCCATACAGCATAAATTTGTCAAAGAAAACAGCACAAGGGGAGGCATTCATCTCATTTGTTCCAAAAGCAAAACATAGATGACAAGCGTACAGCACTATAAAGCTGTTTCACCATCTGACAAAAAATACGCTAGCTGCTTGCAAACTTGTTTGTAGCTCGTTAGCTCAACTGAAAGAAGGTCCAATAGCAGTAACTGAACGGAGCATATCGCCACATACCATAGCAGAGTCGGACATGCTGTCTGTCAATTAAGTGATTCTCCCTTGATGCTTGCATACCGGGACAAGGACGGTAGTCCAATATAAAGGCCTACTGGAGCTTTAACTATAGCTCGACTTTTTTTTTTTTTGTCCACAGTTCTCTGATTAATAAGTGTCGGCTCTTTGACATAAAATCACATAAAGAGGAAAGACAAGAGGTACTCTGTGAAGACGAATTTTTATCATCTGTTGTGCCTTCTCTCCAGCTGTTGAGAAAAAGATGGGATTCAAAGCACGCACCTACAAGGAGGGAAGGAGTGAATTTAGGGTCTCTTTTGCATTTAGCTGATCCCTGGTGCTACTTCTGGGGAACAAGATTCTTCATTGAAAGGTTTCCACCCCAAAAGTAGTCTTTACTCATAGTTCACATAATTAGCATGATAAGGATTTTTAAAAAAAACAAACAAACAAACAAAAACAAAGTCAGTCCAATTGTTAAAATGTTCTTTTCACTGTCTCTTTAGTCCTTCAGCAGCTGAAGTGGTCAACAAGCAGAAAGGTGTCATTTCGACAATGACTGCAACGACAAGCTGCAATTGTCTTCAGTAACAGGTCATCAAATATGGATTGGGTTAATCTGGCTGAAACAAGACATGGTCTGGTTGCTTGGAGATGCCCCTAAGCTTGAAGAAAATTTTTTTCAATAAATTTCCATCAACTGTCAGCTGATCTGGCATACACTGGTTTGATTAATAACTACTTTATCAAGCTTTTTTCCTTTGCTATCTTAACTAGCTGTTTTTTTCTTACATGACTCATTAATCACATTTACTTTGACAGTGTTTTTCCTTTTACTATAAAAACCAAAAATCCTATTTAAAGGAGAGCTACTATACTCATTTTCAAGTGTTTCATTTTGATTTTGGATTCCTATAAAGCAGCTAAACACAAATGACCGAACTATAAAGTCTGTAGAGAACTGTGCCCTGCGCCTTCTCTCTTCCTTGTAATTTCTGCATTCTCTCAAAGCGGTCTGTGTCGATCAATTACTCCTTCCCCATTCCCACATGTGCGCCTCCGCACTCGGCTGTACTCACAACCCCTTTACTGGCACAAAATGAACACAGCTAGGACACTGATTGCAAAAAAAAAAGTGCACCAATCCTTCAAGTGAACACATTTGACCAGCTGGAGGTGCTCAGGAATGTTCAGGGGATCACCCTGGATACTTGTACCAAACTCCAATTTTAAATCAGACCACTGAATCTGCTAACTCCACCAAGGTCAACTGAGTGAAATAAACACAGTTTCCATTTCTAATTTTTTGAAAAAAGAGCAGAATACACACCACTGTCATGGTGTTGTCAGCTGGTGGGTGTCAAATTTGTTTTTACAAGATGGGGAAGGCATGATTAGAGGCAGAGTAGGGCGGGTGCCTCAGTCAAAACTGAGGCAGCAGAGGCCGACACATGTTAAAGCCTGATTTTTGCTTCTGCACTGAATCTACACCATACCTACGAGGTAGCCTTCACATAGGCACATGCCCTACACCGTACCCTGACATGCACGAACTGAAGGCAGACATTTTTCCGGGATTCCTGTGGGTCACAAGTTTTATGCAGGACGGGAGTCAATTTGACTATTCATCATGTGATTGGGCGGGACAGGAAAAAAAGTCAACTGGAGTGGGCAGGACCAGGAATCATCATAGTTAAATTACAGTCATTACACTATAATGCCTTCAACCATAAAAAAAAAAACATTGTGAAGAAACCCTACTGTCTCTGCTGCGTGCGGCCGCGCCCTCCTGTGCCAAATACGTACTCCACCCTGTAAACTGCTTAGATGTGGCACCAGTAACACACACCTGAGTAAAAAAGGAAAGTAGACTAAAGTGTGTCCTTGTCAATGTAAGTTCATTCTTTTGTTTCTAATCACATGAAATGAAGCACGATAATCGTCAATCCGCTGTGTCGCCGTTGCGCAGTAGCTGGCACTCTGCCAACTTCATACGACATGTTTGAATTCATTCATTGTTTAGTCCTGGGCGCTGATATTTAAATCTATGGTAATAGGTTTTGTAGTTATGTCTACTTAATCTAAATTCTGTGCATTTTCTTTAAGGTAATAAATTTTCACATATGTTACTTGCGACAGTTATTGTTTATTAATAGCATTATTCATCACCCATTCTCACCTTTAAGCACCTCGTTTTCAGCCTCCAACGCTACAATATTTGTTTAATGTCAATTCAGTTAATCTGCGCCATTACCCTGGGAGCAGGATGGGACAAGAGCCATTCTTTTGGGACTGGGACTGGAAAGGATTTTTTTTTTTTTAAACTCAGTCATGGGATTAGGACAGGACAGGAATATTTTTGGGGGTGTGGGACGGGTCAGGAGTGAAAATCCACTCCCGTGTCACCCTCGAATGTACACCTCCCCAAAAATGTAACTACACGTTGCAGGGACGTGGACCGTAAGCACTGTGATTGGTTAACTTGATAGACTTGCATTTCCTCCCATTGCCGCCTTCCTCTTCTACTCTACTACTTCACACATTTCCTGCATGCGCACACAGGTTGAAGAGAGATTGGTCAATGCAGTCCGAAAAATCCGTGCATTTGCACAACTCTTCATTGCCCCATTAAAAAGACTGCCAGATGGCTGCAAATTTGTGGCGAGGGATTTCCACAAACATTGATGTGGGTGAAGTAACTGCAGAGCAACATGGACATGCAGACGCACAGGCATAAATGCTTTCAACAGCACAGCCCACGTGCATAGCTTTTGGCATAGGCTCAATGTGCAGCCAACTCAGGAGCATAAATCAGGCTTTACTCTCCGTAAGAATTAAGCTCCAAAAGCACCAGATACCTACACCTGACATACAGTAACTCAAAAGTTTCTCTTCATTAGACCCTTGCTGCTTGATAGACACCCAAAGTTCCCAAGTTGAGGAAATCATGATGGTGTTACTAACATCATCAGGTTTTTTCCCCAAACTTTTGAAAGCGGAAGAAATTACATCACACAGCTGTTTTAACAGATTGTGTAATACTCCTTGTGATATGTAAACTCATCGTGGTGGTTAAGAAAAGAGGAGTGCCCCACTACAGTTTTTTCAAGAATCTGTGCAGATGGATCCCAAGAGAAAACAAAGAGTCGTGTTAACTTTTGTGGTTTGTTATATCAACAGTATTGCTTACCATTCCCCATTCATTGATTTCAAAACATGATTGACCTAAATGTATAAAACATTTTAGGGTTGAATAATCCATTAAGAAGCGTGAAGTTCTCCGTATTACGGATGAACCAGAACTGTCTCGTGTGTGATGAAAGGAAATGTGAGATGATATAATGTACCATTGAGAAATTTTCCCAATAATTGTTCTACTGGTTTTATTCTAAATTATTATTATTATTATTATTATTATTATTACAAATGTTATGTATACATACAGACACCTTATACAGTCTCAAGAATTGTACAATCACTAAGTTTTTTTTTTAGAGATCTTTGCAGCAACACAAACTAAATTTCGTTTGCTTTATTATTATAATCAATTAAGGATTTCTACGACTAGTATGGTACTGACTTTAACACTGTATGTTTAAGGAAAATAATTCAGACCCTAGAGCAAACTGAAGTTAACTTGACTGAATTAAAGGTGAAATGGGGTAATTTTGTGTGGATGAAATGAAGGCATGCCACCCATTCTGCCTGTGTTAGGACTGTTAAGTCTGTCACTGACATACAATGGGTCTCATTCATGAAAAGTTAGTCACTCTGTGGGCAGATTTGCACATGAAAACCCTCGGTACAAACCCTCTCTAAAACCTTCTCTCATGGAACCCATGTCAAGATTTGATCGCAGGCGTGTGTATGTTCATGAATGCCAATCAATCATAAACTGACAGCGCACTCTTGCTAATAAACAATTAGTATACATCTCCACCCATGAACAGTCGATGAGTACCACATAAGAAGGTGATGATTAGGATACTATGACCACGTACATCCAAGCAACCTGCAAGCATGACGCAAAGAGATAGAGAGAGTGAGTGAGAAGGAAACTTTCCTGACGCTGAGATTGAGGTTATTTTGGGTGAAGGGGAGTTGAGAAAAATATTTATTTTCTTCTCTTAGTTTCCATGTGAGAGGCACAGGTA
Organism: Acanthurus reversus; assembly: GCA_029823135.1. Classification (NCBI taxonomy): domain Eukaryota; kingdom Metazoa; phylum Chordata; class Actinopteri; order Acanthuriformes; family Acanthuridae; genus Acanthurus; species Acanthurus reversus. Next base: position 4,743 of record JAPXVT010266807.1, on the reverse strand, counting down.
TATCAAAGACCTGGAATGGGAAAATGGATGCCATTAACTCCATGTCCTCTGCTGTAAACTTGATGGAAAAAAACACAAAAGAAGGCTACACACAAAAAAATCCACAACAGTTACAGGAGGAGGCTGCAGCCACGGCTTGCTTGCTTCATTGCAGAGAGCGCTCTGACAGGATTTAAATTATTATTCAACATTTAGACAACATGTGTTAAGTTGTAGAAATAACCCATTCACATAAAAAAAAAACGTAATCTGAAGCTTTAATCTGCTTTAATCTATTTCCAACTAATTTGAGTAAATTTGTTGTATTTCTAATCTTTTATCATGTAATTACGTGTTTCAAAGGCATCTGTGTATTGTGAACATAACAGCGCACAAACTGAAGTAAATATTGAATTTCTGACGATGACAAGCAATATTTGTGTGCATTTTCTCATTTACATAACTGCTACAAGCAGTTAGAAGCAGGTAGATTTTGTTAGTACATGTAAAAATATTGGAGCTACTAAAATGTAAATAGAGTAACAACAATAAAAATTAAATGACAAATAACAACAATAAAACATCAGTGAAATCTGTTAGAAACTGTGTACAAAGTTTGGTGACTTTGCCCCCCAAAAAAGGTTTAAAATGCTCTTTTTCCAACAAGCCGTACATCCACTAAGCATACAGTGTATCAGCTTGAAATACTGCATATGGTTCCTGGTTCATCTGTTTTAAAGCAGAGGATTAGCCCTCAGGATGAAGGTGTAGGTTGTGTGTCATACAAACATCATCTCTGGCGTTCCTAGCTTTTCTATTCAGAATTGTTTAAGTGGTTTGTTTCTTTTCTTAAAATTTCTCTCGTTCTGTCCTAAAATCACACTATACATACCGAAGAAGACTCAAAACTACAGTATGGTTACAATGTTGTACACATAGCATTGTAAGCATGACTAGCTGAGCCAAACGTATGCAAAAACAGAATCCAGTTTCCGTTAATTATATGACAAAAAGCAGTTCAGTCTTTTAAAGCAACACTACGTAACTTTGACCGCGACCCGTGGCTTTGAGAAACAAAACTTGACAATGCATGTTTATACGTTGCATAAAAAAGCCATTTTGGTAAAACCAGGTCATATTTTATGGAGAAAACATCCTCTGGTTTTCCCTCTGATGTCCTGCGACTGCTCTGCCTCAACTCTGTTTTTCACGGGGGTTCCTGAAAGCAGCATGAGGGCTGCTTGCCAACTGAAGCAGAAGCTACAGAACCGGGTCGCTGTTGGTGACAACTACGCTAAAAAAAAAGGCTGCAGACAGGCAGAGCAGTTGTAGGACATCAGAGGGAAAACCAGAAGACATTTTCTCCATAAAATATGACCTGGTTTTACTAAAATTGCTGTTATTATTATAATTACAGCTGTTATTAACAATAACAGCTGTTATTGTTATTATTATTATTATGCGATGTATGAACGTGCATCATTAAGCTTCATTTCTCAAAGCCACGGTTCGCAGTCAAAATTACATCGTGTTGCTTTAAATCTCAAGTTAGTCTGCTATAAAACATACTAAGTTTCTTCATGTTTGTGGGCCTAAAGCAGGGCTGGGAAAATTTTTCTTCCAGAGGGCCACATTGACTTAGAAAAGCAAGCTGAGGGCCATACATTCTACAATTGAACTGAAAGATGAAATATATAGTACTGAATTAAATTTAAAGTAACCTACATGAATTTGGTAGACATTACAGGCTGCTTTACAATAGGTTATTTTTCAGCCCAAAAGGCATGAGTCCTTTAAAAAAAAAAAGAATTTTCTGTTAGAAAATGCAGCGCCGCTGCATATGTCACTAATGAAACATTACTCGCTACAACACTTGCATTATGTTCTAAATATCAACTCGAAGCAGACTGTTTCACAATTATTCATAAAATAAAATACTCACAGACACTCACTCCTCTTTTCTGTTATCCCTTACCTGTGTGAGATTGTTAGACCTCTACAGTTAACTCTCAAACTTTCATACCTTTGCAGTACAGATATGCATGACTGAATGAAGAAAATATTATTCACTATTTATGAACAAGCAGATTCTCATGTACATGAATACATTTATGCATTTTCTATCTGCTTTACCTGTGTAACTTGTGTCCTATGAGACTTAACTACAACAAAAAACAATAAAAAAACATGATCAAACATATTGCCTTTTAACCGACGTGTCACGAAATATTTAGATGTCCACTCTGGGTCAAAAATGTGACATTCACAATCAATTTTTTTCATTTTTGAAGCCATCACAACAGTTCGTTTATGACAGCGTCGGTCTGTGCAGGTGCTGCTGCTGATGCTACTTCCAACAATACTCCGAAAGTAGATAAATCAGTTGTTAAAACTAAAAGTTTTAGTGAAGCAAAGAGCCTTTTATTGATTTTGTCCACCCTGTGAGGACGTTGCTGGGTGCAGTGAGATGGTCCCCGGGCCGTGTTGTGCCCATGTCTGCAGTAGAGCATACATACACATCGTCTTCTGTAAATCCATGACAGAACGGTTTTAGAAAACATCTGCATTAAACCCTGTTGGCGTTTTCCCAGCATGACTGCATTGCTTTTTATGCACACTGCCATTGCTTGTCTCATTCTTATGCAAATTTAAATGAGTGTGAGGGTAAAGCAGTTCAGCAGTTCTGAAAGATAAAATTACTTGATGCAACATCAAACGTTCACAAATTGTGCTTTGCTGAGTGTCCTTGTTTAGCTGCCAACTGGTAAAGCTGGAGACGCTTTTTACAGAAAATTTTAAACCAACTGTGCCTCAAAATGCTCAAAACAGACACGCGTATGAAGTTTGACAGCACTCTTGAAAATCCTGTTGCACTCATTCAAATCTCACAGAACATGCTCGCTTTGCTCCTCCTGCTGTGATTCGACTCAGACAAAGAACATGTAAAAAACAAATGTGACTGCAGCTGTGGGAGGGCAGAGACGATGGACGGCCCTGAATCATATATTGTAAGTCACCTGTGACAAATACTTTTGCCGTAGTTCAGCAAAGAAGTTGGAAAGCTGGAAATTTCTGACGAGAGGTGAGCATCTGGTGCGTGGGAAGGGAGGAGATAAAAACACAGAAAAGACTCGCTGTGTATCATTCTACATGACACAGGCACCTCAGAAAAACAGTTCACATAGGTTGTTTGCTGAAGCTGTAACTGAAAAACACAGTTCACACTTTTTCGCACAGAAACATGTCAGGAGTAAACAACAGCGAAGCCACCGTGAATAAAAGCCTTCCTGGCGAGTTCACATTCGGAGAGGCCATCTTGACGTTTACATGTTGTTTTGCTGAAATCTTTTGGTCCAAATGTCCTGAAGACTGACAACACCAACTCTTCACTGAGTCGGCGATTTTACTTCATGTTTTAAATGGTTGTGCTTCATTCGTGATTGGTCAACGTCTTAGAATTATTTACCCCAGATATGGTTTTAAGGTGTGCTATGTCTTCTTGACAGTCTCTGCATGCAGCAGCACATCTTTACTGACAACCTTTGTTGTGCCGCTCCACCCAGCTCGGCACAGTCAGGTTCTTGTCGGTCCATTAAAACAGCACCTTGGCGCAGTTGTGGAAAAACTAACTTGCGCTGTACTAAATCACTGATACGCCCGGACCTGTGCTGCTTAGACCAGCTTTGCACCAGGTAGAAAATAGAGCCCTTTGTTTTAAATTATGGGTTGAAGTGTCTTGTTTGTTTTCTTCATGCTAAGAATTGTTTGCCACTGTTAACTCCCACCTGGGACCACAGATGCAAATTAGCTGATAGCTATTTTTGGTGCAATATTTTTTGTGCATTGTCCCTATTCAAATAAACATTAAACAAATATTAGATGTGTCAAAATGTTTTTGTGAGAGCTGAGACAATCTAATACTAGATACATGTTTTACATCAAAACACAGTGACACAGAGAAGCAAAAAAAGGAAGAAAAGAAGAATAAAAGACATGGGAAGTGAAAATTTTCCACAACAAGAGCAAATAAACCTCCACTGGATAGGAAGCCTCTCTGAACTGTGACATTTTCTGTGGTGACAGAGTGAGGCCCTGTGGGTTTCTCTTGGCCAAGGTCAGTGCTCTCACCCACTTTGACCCGATTCACACTAGTCAGAAAACCAACATATTTATACTTCACACCCACATGCACATCCAACCATTTCTCTGGAGTCTCATCTACCATGTAACAGCAGTTGGGTGCAGCCATGTGCATGTGCAGTTCCAGCTCACTTAAGGCACACAAGCAAATATTTTAAGACCACATGTTTTTGTGCAAACATACAAATAAATAGAGGACAACATGGCTACACAGACACAAACAGGTTCAGGTGTGCAGCAGCTCCATCATAGGGTTCACTGCTCTTTGACCTTTGCTGAGTACAATCAGACCTCACACATGCTGCTCTGGGACACGCCTCCAGCTTGATACCACACACTCACGCATGAACAACATACTCACATTCATACATACACTTATGTATGAAGCACACCGATGAGCCTAGGTGTACGAAAGCAGAACCATCCTGTATCATTCTGTAACCTTCACTGCGTAACACCTGCCCTCTGCACACGCATACACACATACACACATACAAACACACTGTGGACAAACACGCCTCCAGCTCTGCACTCCACTGTCATGATGCTGTCATGAGGGCTGATGGGAGCCGGCCGGACACACAGTACATCCACGTGTTAACCCTCGTACACATGTGCACAGAC
>JAPXVT010266623.1:0-10432 GCA_029823135.1 Acanthurus reversus | reverse complement strand
TGGTAGGTCAGGTTGGGGGAGAATGGAAATGCCTGTCTTAGCCCTTTCAAGAGGAATCAGTGGGGGATAGTTCGATTCATTGTTGTTGTTTTTTTAAATCACGACTAATCACTAAATATCAATAGTTACTCATAATTAATCACATAATTTATTGCATGTTTAAAGTCTATTATTTTGCATTTCACAAGAGTTCCACAATAACAATGTAAAGAAATTCTCATCAGTGTAACTTGATTGGGAAACAGATACCAACCAGAGTACGTCTCTTGTGTAAGTCTTGTGCAGTAGCAAGGAAGAGATTGGCAAAAAAGAAAAAAAAAGGAAAGGAAAAGAACAAGAGATGAATGCTCGTCCACTGCTCATTAGCTTAGCTCAAACAATAAAATCAAAAGATAAACTTGCGCTTCATTATTTTAACTTTTTTAACAAATGTTTTGTCTTGTTGTTCTACTTACAGGCACATCCACGGTGTTTTGAGTATGTGCCCTGCGGTTTATTTCCAGTATGTATTTGGTTCTTAAATTACATTTAGTGCTAATCTCAATATAAAAATAATGCACACAGGACTGTTTACAGTTGTTGGAAAAGCATATCTGATGACTTAGGTGGAGGCAGACTAGCACTTTCTATTGACTACCAGTATTTGAGCTAAGCTAATTAGCGGTGAGCGAGCTCTGCCCATTTCTTAATTGTTACAGTCGAAAGAATGATATATATCTTCTTTTCTGGAACTCGGGAAGCAAATAAAAAAAAATGAAAACAAGTCATTCGGAAGCGTATTGTTCGTTCTTCTCCATCACTGTGGAAGGAAGTAAGGAAACCACTGAGGCAACATGACTTAGAGTGTGTCGAAGGGACAAAACAGCAGTACACAATTTAAACAATCTCTAAAAAAATAACATGTTAATCGCAGTCTTTTAATTGATCGCAATTAACGTGTTAACACTGACGGCCCTAGTTCGAAGCCTTTCTGTTGTGGTTGGATGAATGAATCTGACGTATGCGTGCTCTTTCTCACCAGCTTTTCTGCTACAGTATGAGCAGTTTGTCATATGTGATTTAAATTAGAGTCTGAAAGCTGAGTAGAAGCTATTTGGGCCCACTATGATAATTGACCTAAATTGACTAGCCAATTACATTTGTTACCATTAACACATGAGGTGCAATCATAAACTTCATAGACTGCTCCTGACGTGGATGAACGGACTGCTGCACAATAATGTACATGTAGCAAGTGCAAACAATAACTATCGTGAGGGAGTATTCCAAGTTTCATCTCTTGATTGTCATCAGCACTAGGGCTGGGAAAAAATATCAATACAGCTGTTATGTCAGTAGAAGATAGTTTCTGTATTGATGATTGAGAACTTACCTGTTTTGTATATGTACTGTCTCTTTAAGAGATCTTAGTCTCGTTGATGATGTAATGAGTCGAAGTCTCACGAGAGTTTGGCATAGGAAGAAGCGAGAGCATGGCAGACTTTCCCTGTTTACCTTATCCGCCAGCATCTACTACACTTCGGCTTTATGGGAGTATTGTCGTTAAGCAAGTTGATGTTTAGATCTGTATCTAATATATTTCCTTGTCATTTGATCAGACATTTCATACGATTGTATTTTATTTGTATTTGTTAATATTGAGTGGACATGTGAGTCACCTATATTCGAATTATTGGTTATAAACAACATGTGACTATAGTATTTATCACTCCCGTCAGAGAAGCACGGACCACAATACGTAAATGGAGGTGTACTTTCCATCCTGTCTTCTGGCAAGTCTGCCATCTTTAGATCTTGTGTGCTTCTTCTGTACTTTCTGCACATCATGCACTTGTGGATGTGTGAGGCAACTGCACTGCTGCAACCTATGATCCATATTCCACTCGACCTTAGTTCATTTACAGTTATGCCTCTTCCTTGATGATGCACCCTTTGATGGTAATGCTTGATGAGTAAAGAAGACACATGACTTGTCTTGGGAGAATGGCAGGATGCTTGACATGTGGGTGAAGACTAGACCTTGTCAAACGTCCTCCAACCCTGAGCACACCATACTCATCCAAGAATGGATTTAGCTTGTGTAACTTGTTTGTTTTATCTTTAGGTCTTACTTCCTTGCAGTGCTTTATACTTTTGATCTCAGAGTTGAATGCTTCCTCTTGGACCAGTTTAATGATGAAAAGCTCTGCTTCCTGTCTTTCCTCAACGCTTGTGGTTTCACTTGTCTTAGATTTGAGACCCTTCCTTTGCTTTACATGTCGTTAAAGACAGGCAATGGCTTTGACAGCTCTTTTCCAGTCAGAAAACTTGGACAAACGATCAAGCACAGTCCTCTCTTCCTTTGCTTTGGTGTTCAGAACCTGAACTTTCCGTAGTTCTGGATCATCATCTCTGACTTCTCCCACCTTGATATTTCCTGCAGGTAGGTCCTGTTTCCATAGAAATCCTGGGCCAGTGAGCCAATTTGAACTGACAAGCTGATGTGCCATCAGGCCCCTTGAAGCGTGATCCGCCGGGTTATCTTCAGATTTCACATACTGCCATTGCTCAGGATCTGTGATGGACTTAATTCTTTGGATTCTGTTTGCTACAAACACATGAAACCGTTTGGCATCATTGTTTATATATCCAAGAACGACCTCGGAGTCTGTCCAAAAATATTCTTGAAGACCCTCTATCTCAAGCTCATTTCTGAGCATGACACTCATTTTTGCTGCAACCCCCGCTGCAGACAAGAAGGCGCGGTATAGTGGTTACCTTGATGGGAGCAACATGTGCTTTCACCATCACTAGCGAGCAATGGACCTCTCCATTAGCACTAACGGCTCTGAGATAACTACACTCACCATAACCAGTGACGCTGGCGTCTGAAAAGTGATGTAGCTCATACTTCTTAACATCTGTGAACCTTTCTGGAATATAACATCTCTTGATTTTTACATTAGATAAGTTCTGAAGATCTTGTATCCATAACTCCCACTGTGTTCTGAGCTCTTCAGGGAGTGGCTCATCCCAGTCAACTTTGTCTCGACACATCTGTTGTAAAAGCAGTTTTCCGCAGAGGATGAATGGTGCAACAAACCCCAATGGGTCATAGATGGAGGCTACAGTGGATAACACTCCTCTTCTGGTCAGTGGGTGTTCCTTGACAGTAACTCTGAACTGAAAATCATCAGAGAAGACGCACCACTGCATGCCGAGTGCACATTCCATCAGTGGCTCTCCAAAAGCCATATCCAGGTCTCTCACGCTTTCTGCACACTCTTCCTTGGGTACACTTTGTCACTGTTGGAGATGAACTTGTGTAGCCTCAACTTGCCTACACTACAAAGCTTCCTGGCTTCTTCGACAAGCTGGATTGCCTCTGAGTCAGACATCACACTAACAAGCCCATCATCCACATAAAAATTCTGCTGTACAAATTTCACAGTGTCTTGGCTAACCTGGTCTTGACCTTCAACAGCTATGTGTTTGAGACCAAAATTGGCACACCCAGGTGAAGAGGCTGCCCCGAAGAGATGAACTCTCATCCGAAAAATTGATGGCGGAGAGTCAAGATCACCATTCTCCCACCATAAGAACCTCAAGTAGTCTTGGTCCTCCGGTCTTACATGGAACTGATGAAACATTCGTTCCACATCGCATATAACAGCGACAGGGCCCTTACGGAATCTGCAAAGAACACCCACCAGGCTGTTTGTGAGATCTGGTCCAGTAAGAAGGTGATCATTCAATGATGTGTCTTGGAACCTCGCTGAGCAATCGAAAACTACACGAATTTTCCCAGGCTTTTGAGGGTGGTATACCCCATGGTGGGGAATATACCAAGCTGGATGATTGTTGAGTTCCTCTTCTGGGACCTTTTCTGCATCACCACGTGTGATTATGTCTTGCATGAAGTTAATGTAATCTGTGCAGTACTGCTTATCTCTCTTGAGCTTTCGTTCCAGACACTTCAAACGGTGAACAGCACATGACATGTTATTGGGTAAGTCTGGCTTGTCTTGTTTAAAGGGTAAGGGCATTTCATAATGACCATCTTGTTTATGTTTGATTCCATCTTTCAGCTTGTTCAAGAACTGGATATCCTCCTGAGAGATGACTGCTTCTTCTCCAACTCGCTCACTGAAGTCTGATTCCAGCACCTTGATTACATCATCTGGAGTAACCACTTCCTTGATGCGAGTGTTACAGACATAGTGAACTTCACTCTTGAGCTTAACTGTTGGTTTGTGTGCTGGTATTACCTGCCTTACAATGATGCGGTGACTTACACCAATTGCATCACCTTCATTCTCTTTTGGTTCACCATAACTTACTATGCTCCAACCTAAATCAGTTTTCTGAGCAAATGGTTGGTTCTCTTCCCCAATTACGACTTCTCTGGGCATTAGAGCTTGTGGGCAGTTGTAACCAATCAATAGACCAATCTCGCATTCCATTTGTGGAGCTATGTGCTCTGCAAGATGCATCAGGTGAGGCCATGCCTTGGCAGTCTCTGGCATTGGAATGTGTGTGCGATTAGCAGGAATGAATTCACGAGTGTAAGTTGTTGGCACTGTGATTTTCTTAGAGGAGAATAGCCCTCTTATTTGTAGGTCTTTCAGTCTTTTACAGGTTACTACTGTCTTCTTTGATGTCATAGTAGAGAGTCTCAGTTTCACTTGCTCTGATTTCACATCTAAAACATCTGCTATGTCCTCAAGAATGAATGACGAGTCGCTCTGCGAATCGAGCAGTGCATAGACAAGAACTTCCTTGCTTGAATCACTTGATGCTGATACATAAACAGGTATAATTGTTGAAGTCTGGGTGTTATTGCTGTCTTGTACAACTCTGTTAGATGTGATTTCTTTGGTTACATTTTGTGGTTGTGTTAACTGTGGTTTTCTTTCCTTAATGTTACTTGTGTCTTCAGAATGTTCTCTCTTTGATTCTTGTTTTAAGCGATCTTCATGAAGACATGTGGGGTGACGTTTTGAGCAAGTGTCACACACCATTTGCTTATTGCAGCTCTTGGATTGATGGCCAGGACTTAAGCATCCAAAGCACAGTTTCTCGACTTGAATAAACTTCACTCTTTCAGCAACTGGCTTTTCAATGAATCTTCTGCACTTATATAAGCTGTGTCCTGTTTTCTAACAAAACACACATGTGACTATGCTCTTCTCACTAGTGTTAGTTGTGAGAATCTTTGCACCCACAGTTCTATTCTTGAAAACCCCTGTTGTTTGGTTCTTCACTTTGGGTCTCTCAGATTCACTCTGCTGTAAAGCATGGTAAGAGGTTATAGGATTACATGCGATACTAGCTTCCATGCTTAGGAAAGTCACAAAATAATCAAAGCTTGGGAACTTTCTGTGTTCCAGCTGATACTGAGTAGCCTTTCGATTCCATCTGGTACTTAGCCAGTCAGGTAACTTAGCAGTGAGTTTCTGATTCTCAATTCCATCATTAAGAACATTTAAACTCTCATTATGAGCCATGGCAGATTTACAGCTACGTAAAGAGTCCACAAACTTTCTCAGTTCAGCACTCTCTCTTGGGCCTATTTTTGGCCAAGCATGTAGTTTGTCTCGGAAGGCTTTGGCAATTACAAAGGGCTCACCATATCATTTATTAAGCAAGTCCCATGCTGCGTGATATGAATCTTCTGAATCTGTCAAAAAATATCCTTCTAAAGCCTCTTTTGCAGCTCCTCCTACATATTTCTGCAGGAAGAAGATTTTTTCTGCTGCTGGAATATTTTTCCTCTCAATCAGTGTATGAAAGGATGACTTCCAGTGGTTGAACTTGAGTGGATCACCACTAAAGATGATAGGCTCTGGAATTGGTAGCCTATTTGCTGATATGGCCTCAGCCAAAACTTTGACAAGCTCTCCTGAATCATCTTGAACAACATGTCTTGGAGCTGCATCCCTTTGTGTGTGTTGATACACAGGATTCATCTGATTGGTTGCTTGCGTGTCTGTAGATAGTCCTGTGTTGTGTGGCAACTCACCTTCATCATAAACTTGAAGCTTTGCTCTGGCTGAGTTCAGTCTTTTCAGCTCCTCCAAACGCTCTAGTTCTCTTTTTAAGTCCTTGACTGACTTTTTTCTTGCTGCACTTTCTTCTTGCTGTTGCTTTAGAAGTGCAGCTTCTTTTCTTTCTCTTTCTATTTTGCGTTCAGTTTCTTCCTTTTCTGCTTGTAGACGGCGAGATACTGCAGCTGCTTCTTGGTCCGCAGCTATCAGCTTGTCCTCAACCTCAAGTCTTTGCAGTTTCTCTTGGTGAAGCTCTTGTTCAGCCATAATCTTCAATACAGCTTGTGTGGCGGCATATTCTGCTGCAGCTTCTTGTCTTTTGACTGAGGATACATTAGAGAGAACAGAATCAGCTTTAGAGTACTTAGAGGCTGGAGGTGAGGCACTGGATACAGAGGATGCAAACACAGAACCAGCATCAGGCCAAATAATCTTCTCCACTATTCCTTGAATTTGATATTGAGCATTCTGAACCACAATCCCTGTGACAGATATACAGTTATCCATCTTGCGGTGCATTTCATGATCTGGGCTGTCAATCCTCCAATATTCATCATAAACAATATTCAGCTCCAACAACTCCTTTTCAACAGTGCTGATATGTTCTTCTAGAATGTTGCTGGGATCCTGTTTTATTACAGACCTTTTAGCAACCTTGCTGAGAGCTTTCCAGCAGTCATAAATGCTGTCAAAACGTAGAAGTAGCCCTTTAGTCTTCTCCTTTTGAAATTCTTTTCCCTTTTCTGTTAATGTGCGGGCTCTTTCACTTCTACGAGGCTCTTCAGACTGGACTACTTGTACACCATCGGGCTCATCTATCTGCTCTGGCTCTGCCATTTGAAAGCTGCTTCAGAGTGACACTTTTTACTTCTGACTAATTAATTAGGCTACTTAGAAATTAACTGTATGTCATTAGCTTGTCTGACATAAGCAGTTTAGCACCAAACATGCTCTTAAGACACTCAGGTCAATAAACTTAAAGATAACTTTACTTCTAATTAACCCTTAAGGCAAGCGAGCATCAAAAAAGGCTTGAAATATTACCATTGATTGCAGAAAACAAATGTCCTCATAGTAAAACTTAAGTGGACTTGCATATATTGAACTTCAAACAAAAAATATCACTCAAAAATATCAGCTTATTTTTTCAGCTTACTTAAATGCACATGAATTATTTCAAACCTTTAAAAATGTACGGATTACCCCTTTAACGAATGACATGCACAAACAAAACATCAAACGTAAATGACATCAATTGCTCATTAAACTTATAACCACTGTTATTGTTCTTAAGCTTCACAGTCCATTGTATTTTTAAGACTTATGTCCCTTTTCACAGCACTTTAACTTATGTGTCTGACTTGTGGACGTTCATGAAAAACCGTTGAACACGTGTCTTCTTGTTAAACAGCGGCTTATCTGCTTTTCCGTCGTGACGAGCCGTCTGCGCCTCCTTGCTGGGCACGAGCAGGTCCGTCGAAGCAGACTCGAGTTTGACTATCACTCCCGTCAGAGAAGCACGGACCACAGTTCTTCTGATACAGATGATTTTATTGTCACGACCACCGTCGTAAACACCATCACCACCGTCGAACTGTTAAGTACAACGCACAATTAAACATGTTTCACACATATACAGACACGTACTCAACACAACATAAGAAAACAGATCACCTCGCTGGCTGCACCCCTGAGGGAATGAGTCCACCATGAGCAAAAAAAAAAACACGTCTTCTTCAACTTCTTCTTCTTGTAGTGTTACATCAAAATATGTCCGTGGAATGGAGTGCCACATTAAAAGTCCGTCACTCAACAAAGAACAGAAAATTATTTCCTCTTGTCTGACGTGTTAAATAAAGAAATTAAATATTCATAAAAATAAACAATGTTAAATCAAATATTATACAACCATAAAATGACAACATAAATAATATTTATGGCAGTTAAAGTATTATTTACTGTTACTTACCGGAAATGTCTTATCTGTTGTTTCTTTCTTCTGGGTATAAAGGAAAGAAGATTTATTTGATATGTTTTCACACATATGTTTACACGTGATACAATATTTGTTTAAAGGCGACAGTATATTGAATTCTAACATGTTAAGTATATTTCATTCATTTAGAGTTATGTACAGGCTAGTCACTGTATTGTATTTTCTCAGTTTAACCGATTTTAGATCATCATTAAACAAGTTGAACTGTACGTCGGCTTTATCGTGGAAATTGGAGGAGGAGTTGGCTGCCTGTTGACTCATGCAGGGCGCATGAGGGTGACAGAACAACAGCACTATATTGTCGTCCTGACTCTTGAGATAATTATCAAGTGGCTGGTACCAAATATCGATATTTAAATTAAAATAACACACAGCTGTAAACAGATTTCACTGCCAATTTGACCCACCAGTGTCACTACTCATGACTGTGTGGAATGTGGGTAATGTTAACGGAAATTAACTGGCCGAAGAAGTTGACCGTGGGATAATGTTGGACAGAGATGTAAAGATTTCAAAGTTAAAAGATGCACCAGCCACTTTCTAGTCTAAAGTCTGGAATCACTTTGGCTATTACAACCTCGACAGGACAAACAAAATTTTTGTGTTCATGTATGTAATGTTTGCATTTTGTATTCTCCAGTTAGATATAAATGTCTTGCAGTATATTGATTATCGCAGAATTGCTGTATTGAGATATTATCAGTCTCGTGGGCCATGTATTGTTTAATATCGTGAGTTATAGGGATGTAATGGTGTTGTTAATTTTGCAGTATTGCAAAAGCAAAGTGCCTCAGTACTTTCATGGACATGTAACAGTATCAAATGATAGGTCTTCCAGGCAAAAAGGTTTGTTTTTTTGTTTTTTTTCAGTTGCATTGGAGCAGAGCAGAGGGAACTACAGAGACCATGGACCATTGCAGCTCTCTCCTCATCATGCATTTACCATCAGCACTTTTGAACAAGACAGAGGCAGGCTGCAGTGACAGAGATCACATGCACAAAGCATTCTCTCAAACTTAAGTGCTGTGTTAAACTCAGATGCGTTGAAGGAATAACGGAATAAGTCAATTGGAATTTAGTTTTGTTTTCTCTTCGCGTGGCAGTGCATTGTTGTGAAAAGAAAGAAATTTCAAAAAGTCTGCTATTGAGAGACCTCCTGAACTGTGTGTGGAAAAACTCATCATCTCAGTTGACAACAAACTCAGTCAGCTCACAGAGGAAGGAGGAAACAAAGAAAAATGCTCGTTTAGCTCATTAAATGGCCAAAGAGATGTTACTGTAGAAAATGACTTTGTTGGTCAAAGTAGACAGTTAACTTATGATTGCAGGATAAAGAAAAGACCATGGGACATGAGCTGAGTCATTTGTAAATCGTCAGTCAATTGTTCATTGTTAAATTTTCTTCTTTGCCAAAGACAATTAATACGACAATTATTTGCACATGCTCCTACAGGAAACAGAGCAATGTCAGTAAAAAACAATTACAAAATGGATATTAATAAGCTGCATTTTTTCCAAGTCTTGATTTTTTTAAAATACTGTAATAAATACCGTACTGGGACTTGATACTGTCAAGGTATTGGATTATTCAGTATTGTGTTCATATGTGGCCAGTAAAGAGTTAACCAGAGCCAGAGCTTAAGCAGTGACATCAGACGTTTTACAGGAAGTAAAAGGCAGATGCCTGGGTTTTGCTTAGTGCTGTGTTGTTGATAAAAGCACTTGTTCGGTACCAGTAAAGTTGTAGTAAATGCACTTTATTCGACATGGTGTCAGAGGTGCCCTGAGACGAGACACCCGACGCCATGGCGAAGTTCAACCCGCCGGAGAATTTCAACTTGGCAACAGAGATTCGCCCGGTACAGGTCAGCTACTAAGTTGAGCAACGAAGACGACGAGGTTCAGGTCAGTACTCTCATCTACGCCATGGGCTGTGAAAATGTTTTCGGAGAGGAGGTGGAAGAGGAGGACGATTCTGACACTGTGTTAGCCAAGTTTGATGCATACTTTATACCAAAGACGAATACTATACATGAGAGAGCCTGTTTTCACCAACGTGTACAGAAGCCCGGCGAAAAAGCTGAGTCATTCATCAGAGCACTTTACGAGCTGAGTGAGAACTATGATTTTGGAGACAAAAGGAGTGAACACATAAGGGACAGACTCGTCGTCGGCATCCGTGACAGAGACCTCTCTCAGCGGCTGCAGCTCATGTCGGATCTCACTTTGGAGACCGCGACACAGATGGTGAGGCAAGCCGAGGATGTCGCGCAGCAGATATGCCAGCAGGAGCAACGGACGCCGCTCGACGTGCAGGAGGTGACCCATCGGCAACCATCAAAGAGAAGTGGGAGGCAGCCATTTCAGAAGAGAGCCGCCAGGAGGGAGCCAGCCCAGTAGACGGAGTCCA
>JAPXVT010265122.1:0-10442 GCA_029823135.1 Acanthurus reversus | reverse complement strand
CCCCCCCCCCCCCCCCCCCCCCCTTCCTTATTTGACTCCTTGTCAAAAAAAGGAAGCGACCTACTGGCATGAACCAGTAATGCACTGGAGGCCCCAAGACATAATTTAAACAAGACAAGATCAAGGGTTCACACCGGGTGGTGTCGGAAGCTCCCAGATGTTGCTTTGTCGTCATTTCAAGACATTTTCTTCATCACTACAGAAAACAAAAAACAAAACAAACAAACAAACAAACAAAAACCCACAGAGACTGTCATCATACGCTGGTGGAGGGAGAGACTCAGTGTGCAAGTTAGTATCCCACTTTCTTTGGACCTACTCTGCTGTCATGCACAGGTCTGCAAGGATGACCTTGAAAGATCGAGACAGCAACAGTTTATCTAATCCAACAGCTGGTTGGTTTAGATAGTCACTCAATATTATGTTTTACAGAAAAAAGGGCCATATTAAGATTTTATTCCTTTGATTTTGAAGGTTATTGTGTTAACAGAGTACATGTTGTGTTGCTAATAGTGACAATTTGAATTCAGACATTTAAGCTCTGTTCGCCCAACAAGCCATGTATACGGGTGCTCACCATACATTGCTTGTTAGCAGAGCTCACTAACCAACCAAATGAATTAGCCTTTGGTAAGCATTGAACGTTGCAGTTTGTGAATGCAGATTCAGCGGTTTGTGTATAAATGTCACAATATCCATATATGTTTTTGATGAAAATTGCAAATTCTCTCAAATACATATATTTGTGGATTTCCGGTCTGTAAATTTGAAACAAGAGATATTTGTGTGCATCAGAAATACTTTGTGAACCTTATGAATTTATGTGTTTATTATTTAAATTTATGTAGAATGAAAAATAATTTTTGTGGAGAAAATCACTTACATATAAATCCCAAAATTGAATCCTTCTGTGTGCATTTATTCATTTAAAGACTGTTCTGACCCCATACCAATGTCCCTCTTGCCTTCATCCACTTTCACCTTGATTTATCTCCTGTTCATTCCCCTCTTCTTCATCTCGTCTTATAAAAGAACACTCCAGGCATAGAGAGGATGGAACAGAGTTTAAGTAGAAGGAAAATTGTGAAAACTGTGTGTGCAGGTGTGTGTGTGTTGAATGAGATGTGGTCTGTTAAGGTGCTTTGGGGAACTTATCAAAAATACTAAAATCATCTATCCAGAGTAATGTAATTATTTCAATTGTCAAAAAGTGAAAACAGCACTTTCTGTGGCGATAAGGATGACAGAATTTTCAAGGTGCAGTACTGTATTTGCCAAACTTTTTTCAGCAATACAACAACAACAAAAAAAAAACAGAGAACAAAAAGACTGCATACTGAAGTTTTGAGTTTTGAAACTGTATTGCAAAAAGACAGCATAGTGCAAAAGTTAGGTCAACAGCTACACAAATGTCTTCTTGTCAAGAATTCAATTAGATTTCTGATGTTTTTAGTATAATTTAAGGGTGATCAGCTTTGAGTGTGTCAACGTAAAAGAGCATTCTTAACACATGAAGAATTGATCTCTGTGACAAACTGTGTCAAGTTGAAGCTGGGTTTGAAGTTGAAGTCTATCAGTGAATCATGTTTCAGCACATTAACAAGTAAGTAAAATATCTCAAAATGCTTTCAGACCAGCATTTGCACTTCATATGCATTTTCATCCAATTACAACTTATAAATAAATAAGTAAATCAACATCTGCGTGAATTCAAGAACTCAAATAAATGTAAATGAAAAAAGTTTTATTACCATTCAATACACAAATTCTATCAGTTTATAAGCCATCTGTAGGCGGACAATCCAAAGTGTTTTGGTCTCCATCAACTCCAAAGTAAAGTAATTGCAGCCAAGCACCTCCTTATAGTGTGAGGTGGGTTTATCAGAGCATTTTCACTGAATACATAATAATATTGATGACAGTATGTTGAGAGATGGAACAGTTAAACAAATTCTAACATGCTGCAATGTTCAGTGGAGCTGGTTGTTGCAGAGTTGGGTTTTAATTTGCTCTTCAGCTATACACAATCGTTTCATTTTTCTACCACTCCAAATTTTAGATTTTAGACACCAGAGCAGTGACACTCACATGTTCACACAAAGGATCTGCCGTATATAGTTAATTGTAAAATCTTATTTACAGAGACTACTTTTTTAATGTCCCAATATAAAGTCTAAAGCTACATTTCGATTTGACAGAACTCCTGTTAGATTAAATAGTGGATTTCACTTGAACAAATCCTTTGTCTTTGAGATAAAACACCACATGAATGATAAATGAAAGAAGTATAGCAACAGATAGAATAAAATGTTTTTAAAAAAGAAACAAAATGCTCTTTGTGAGCATAAACCCATGCTTGCTTTTATGCTTTTCTTTGGAAGTCTCTACTCTTTTGGGGTTTCAGAACAAATGTAAAACATCAATACACCAATAAATTTTATGATGTAACTTTGTGAAGAAAAAATAATATAAAAAAACAACCTAAAATCCCCTTAAAGTAATACATTATGATTTGTTATATTTTTTGACTGACCAGCGCCTCTACAGTTTCTGAGTGTAATAATAAATACCCCTCAGACACCGCGACACGCCTCCTCCACTACTCCTCAGATCCTTGTACAACTTTGCAGAAAACAACGATGTCATCCGACAAGCTAAAGTGATTTTGCATGACTTTCCAGGAATATTACTTATCTCATGCAGTTGTATTCATTTTGTCACACAAGATAAAGAGTACTTTAGCTAAACTGCCATTACCGGTAACGTTCGGTAATGTTACTGCTAGCCTAATGGTTTTGAGAGCCATACCACCACGGGACTCCATTTCACCGCAGAGAGAGTGGTTTGGTTTAGGTGTGAACTCATAAGCTACAGCTATCCAGGTCTATGCTGCTGTAAAATAATGAAAAAAGCGACGAGAGGACCTAATATGTGCTGATGTCAACATTCATGTACATCAAGCTCACAATACAGGATGCGCTGCAAGAGATGGCATGGTTTTATGCAGTCCCATTACGGATATTGGCCACAGATTACCTCATTTTAGTGAAGAGTCTGCAAATGAGCTTGTGTTCAATAATAATTTGTAGTTCATTCACAGTGAATAGTTTATGGTGTAACAGTGGTTAGAATCTTTCCAAACATGTTTTTCTTTTCCCTGGTTTTGTTGCAGGATTATTCCCCACCTCTCAGCACAAGCTCTCCAGAAGCAGAGCCGTAGTTGACTCTTAACCCCCCCAGAGTATGAAAGGCACCTAGGAGGAAAGTTCAGAAGACAGAAAAAGGACAGAGAGGGAGAGGCAAACAGGGAGGAAAGAAAGGGAGAGGAGGAAAGGGAGCACTTGGGAGAGGAGGAGTTGGGAGAGGAGAGGGAGCAGGAGGGGAGAGGTAGGGAGAGGAGGAGATACAGCAGGAGTGTCAGGATTGAGAGTTGGAGGTAAAAGGAAAGAAAAAGGAAAAAGAAGTGAAGACCTCAGCCCTGATGAGCAGAGGGAGCTGCAACAGCTGTGGGAACAAAGAACAGCTGAAATGCAGGTTTGTGTTTTGCTTGTCTACAAGCCACCATAAAAATATGTGAATTTAGCTTTCAGCCAAACAATACTTGTAAAAAAAACAAATTGTTTATGTTGCAGGCACAACTGTGTTCTATGACAGCTGCAGACAAGGACAGACTACTGGAGGATGCCATGACAAGACTGCCAGGCTGGACGTCCTGAAGCTATGGGAGGTTTGCCCCCGTACTGACATCCCAGATGAGCAGCCATCACAACGGTGCACTTGCACCAACTGCAGGGAGATGGACAGAGACATTGAAAGGGTTTGTTGCAGCCAGACCCCAGAACACTGCATAAGCAACATGACACATATGCAGTATTACATATTAGATGAGGGAGTTTTGCAGCTGGCTCATGCAGCATGGAACAACGTTTTTGCTGTGGATGAAACCCCGGAGCCTGGATTCAAGCAGCAGCAGTACAGACATGTGGCATACAGACAATTTGTGTACTGGCAGCATGGTCGCCCGGGTGAAAGCAACAGAGTGGTCATTCCAAGCTGCTGTGTGTGGAAAATAAGGGATAAATATCCTGATCCAAGGTGCACCTACACCGGCTTCAGGCTGCACAACTTAATGTAAAAAAAAAAAATCTTATAGCCAGAAATTGTATATAGTTTCACATTATATTTTATATGATTGTGCCAGCATTTGTTAGCTGTTTTCTATTTATTTATTTCTACTTGTTCTATTTATTCGCCAGCAAGTACAGTAAGCTGGGATTTTTTGGTACATTTTCTACCTTTGAGCCAGCAATTACAACTGTTTTACCACTATTCATGTGAGAGTTTGGGGCATTGAAAAATAAAGCTTTTCATTTTCACAGATCTTGACTTATTTATGATTCACAATTTACCTTTGTTATTACTATGACTACAGTCTAGCATTGAACCATAAGTGGCAAAGAAAAATAAAAGTTTGCTAACGTAATATAAATGCACACTAAGCCTTTCCCAAAATGTGCTCCTGAGGCTTTTCCATGATAGCACTCAAGAGCCTTGCTGAAAAAGACCTAACAATTGAACAGTAACTTATGGCAGTGGTTCTCAAAAATCTTTAAGTCAGGGACCCCTAAACTGACACATATTTGGCTATGGACCTTCAATCGATGAGATTTTACCTCAGAGTCTCCCATCTGATAGGACTTTTGCATTTAGATGTATTATAGTGTATGATGACCAAAATAGTCATAGATTGTCATTGTGTTACTTGTGGATAGAATTACAGTGAAAATAAATCATTCCCCTTTTGCTAGGGACCCCCTGTTGCCCCTCAAAAACTCCTGG
Organism: Acanthurus reversus; assembly: GCA_029823135.1. NCBI lineage: Eukaryota > Metazoa > Chordata > Actinopteri > Acanthuriformes > Acanthuridae > Acanthurus > Acanthurus reversus. The sequence goes on along the minus strand of JAPXVT010265122.1, from coordinate 5,603 downwards.
GGGTCCTGGACCCCACTTTGAGAATCACAGCTTTATGGCATCTACAGTAGGAAGTGATACTTGGCAAACTGGTTTGGTACATAGTGGTATACGGCCTGAAAACTTATGGGTACAAAATGTAGCAAGCTGCACACACATCTCTGTAGCTTGGAAAATCCTAAGGCACAGGGCTGAAAACAATCTAGAAGGGAGAGAAGCCTGCACTCTGAATGTCCTCTCAACATTTATTTTGAATCAGATCTGATTACACAATGTCTGCTAAAGATGGTTAGTCAACACAAATACATCATGTATACAGATCTGGCCAAGAGTAAATGTTGAAAGGACATTCCGCGGCCTTGCTTCTGTCCCATCTAAAAAGTTGGGAAACCTCTTCACTATATGAAAAGGATAACAAGTTAGAGGTATGTATGTATTGGTACTATGTGTTATGGGATAATCTTTGAGAACAGCAGTTGCACTATGAAATGCAAGAAACAGAACATCCAACCCTAAAACAGATTGAGTTATAAGAATAAATGTACCCACTATTGATAAAATATAAACACTTTATTCTACAAAATATAAAATGTGAACAGTTTGAGGTATAGGAATACAAAAATATTCAATAACAAAAAACTACTGTATAAAAAAAAAAGACGATACTATTGGGATCAATACGATTGCACACACAATACGATGGGATCAATACGATTGTATTGATAACAATGTCATTATTGATTCTGCTTATCGGTCTCATTCTTGATCAACTCCCAATTGATCTCGTGTGTACGGCTTATAAAGGTTTTCAGTTTCAACTGGACATCCCTTTTAATCTCACCATTGTTTTTTAATGAGAAGCCAGACCGGAGGCTGCACTGTTCTCCAACTTAGAGTTCTGTTTTGGTAGTCTTGTAATCACAAGCCTACCATTTAGTATTCACTTCAGAGACCACCCTCTCCTCATGACAACTTCGCCTTAACAAGTTCAGCTGTGGGTGGTGGCTGTGTGGCAGTAGATTGTGGACCCAAGCACCTTGGGTCATCAGGCCTTTGGACAGCACTGCTTGGAAGTCCCTTTCCTCTCAGCAGCCTCACGGCAAGAATGGCCCTCTGCAGGTCTGGGATGTAGCTGTACATTTTCTTGTCCTTCACCTCTGTGACACAATAGCCATCGGACCTCTTGTTGAAGTACCTTTGGTTCCTTGAAGAGGACATGTAATTTCTATTAGAGTACTGTTCGTTGGCATTTGAACAAATTTTTAGGGAAGAAATATTTGTTTTGTGCATTGCAATACTATTATACTAAAAGCTTACCTCTGTTCACCATTGCGATGCTGTGCAGGAAGTCCGTGTTTTGTAGGTGCATGATCTGTGGAAATGGCGCTTGGCTGCATACATTGGTATATGCCACCAGAAATTCTCCACATCAGCAGTCGACCTGTTCAAAAATGGAGACACAAATGGCCCATCTGTGAGATTCTGCTCCCAAAGTACGATCCAAATATGGCTGCCACAAGCAAATATTTTCATAGTCAACTAATCTACCAATTATTGAAACATTTAGTTGACTAATCTAAAATGACTGATTAGTTGACAACCAAAGTAGACGACTAGTTGTCAATTAATGCCGCTGCTGCCCTAAATCCAACAGGAAGAGCATAACGACCCTTCCTTTCAAGCCAAACCAAAATGAAGTTGCTTAGTATTGATGTACAGCTACATTATTTTCCCTTAACATACCAAGAACTGCTTCACGGTCATTGCTTTCTTGCAGATATGACAGAACTGGTTGCAAATCTCTTCGATCCATGGCATCATTTCAGATTGGTTACACAGGCACTAAAAATATGCTGCTCTAAAAATGTCTTATACAGTAGGACTACTTAAAAAGACAGTGCGAGCATTTCACTTACATTTGAACAGGAAAAATAAGTTAAAGATCAGATCAGAGCACCAATCACAGTATACAGGGATTAAGCCAAAAAAATCTTTTGACTGAAAATTCTTGTCATATAAAACAAGTTACGGAGAAGTTCCAACAGCTTGACAAATATAACATATATAAGCGGTCACAAAAGTATACTGTATATCTTTCATAACCTGACAGATAAATACTTGTGTTTTGCTTTTGTTTCTTTGGTAACATAAGGCGACACACAGTCCAAACATTTTTTGTCAGTACAATTACCCAGCATTCACCTAGTTACACCTAAAAAACCTCCCTTCTATGTGTTTTTTTTCTCTGTCCGATTGACACTGACCAAAACTATTCCATCGTAGGGACGGAGAACTTTAATCCCTGAATACAGTTTTCTATGGTGAAGCAGCCGGTTAAAAGTAGGAAAGGTGAACAACACTGGAGAAGTATTTCTATGAAATAAGTTAACTTTTGTTTAATTTCAGGTCATTTGAAGCTGGGAAAAAATTAGATTGTAATCTGGAATTTAATCGTAAAATTTTAATGAGATGGTAACACAAAAAAACCTCACCACACTCTGCTTCTGTTGAGAATTGGCAGGGTCTTTTAGCCAGTCTTCAAAATCCTCCACTTCCTCCATCGATGTGAAGGGAAACTGTATAGGGTCAGGCACTTCCATTTCTTGGCCAGTTGGGTTCAGCTTGCCTGTCAGATAGTTTACCTTGACAATTAACTGCTCTTGCTGGTGTTTTATATACTCCAGTAAACTCATTATTTGGACTTCTGCAGCTGTTAAAAAAAGGAAATATTAAATGAGTAATTCCAAAAATTATAGGAGTTTTGTAATAAACTGAGCAAGTATTTGGCTAATCTGGCAAAAGGATGGTCTGATTCTCAGCACACTGCCTTTGTTAAAGATGCCTCTGGTCAGATTAAATTGGATAATGATGGCATAAACAAGGATTAGGGTTAAAATTTACATAATTTTATAACAAGCTGTATAGAAGTGAGCAGACAGCAGGAGTCTCAGGACTGACAGAGAGTTTCTTCTCTAACCTGACTCTTCCCATACCCAATGACAAATAAAGAATGTATCTGAATAGACGTATTTCATTGGAGGACGTAACTGAAGCCGTGCACACTTTAAAATCAGGAAAAGTCCCAGGCCCTGATGGCTGTAGATCAGATTTCTATAAACAATTTAAACTACTGATGGTGAAACCGCTTTTGAACATGTTTAATCATTCTCATGAGTTAGGGTCCCTTCCTAAGACATTCACGGAGGCACATTAGGCCTTTTAGTTTATTAAATCTAGATATTAAGATTCTTTACAAAATATTAGTCTTGAGGCTGAAGAAAATTCTTCCAAAAAATCTCAGTAATGTCTTGCATTCTAGTCCAAACTACATGCAAAGAAAGAAGAAAAAAAAGAAATTAAAAAATTAATGAAACTCAGAAATAATGCAATTCCGACGATACTAACATTTACAAATACACTTTAAACGTAGATGCTAACACTACTAATACATTTCACTCGCATTCAGTGGGGCAGTGTGTGTTGCATTAAAGTAATTCACAATTTTCATTATTTTAAAAAGTAAAAGAACTGTAAAGTTTATTTGCATCTCCCTGCTGTTTGAGGTATTGCTCACCAGAACAGGCAATAGTGTCGGATCCATGCCTCCCCCCTCGCCAGGTAGGTCTGTAGACCTGGCGTTCAGAAGGACTTTGTTCTTCTGCTGGTCTTCTATGTTCCATCCGCAGAGTGTTGGGTGGCAGGGTGGGTGGAGGAGGGGCAACTGTGTTGCTATTCTGCACTCGGCAAGGTGGTGGAGGGATAACAGGAGCAGATGGTTGCAACGAGGGTTTGGCTGGACCTCTGGCTGTCTTTTTTAGATGACCTTCACCCTCACTGTCATCACTGGTGTCCCCAAAGAAATGACTGTGAAGTGGGTTGGAATAAAAAAAACAAAACAAAAAAACACACAACACACAGTTGTAAACCAATTTATTTGTGAAGAGTGCTGTGGCAGTTCTTTGGTGGTTATGTTGCAAATATTCTGCATGCAAAGTTTTGCCCCAAGTGCATCATCATTGCCTGAAGAGCCTCTGAAAGAAGACAGGGGCTCTGTTTAGCCACGTCTTATGTCCTTTCCTGAACCTTAACCTTGATTGAAAACATTCTGAGATCAAGGATGGATACAGGAAATTCATAAGGACTAAGAAAACTGTGGTGAAAAGAGAATCTGACTGCCCTTCAACTAGACTGTACATTTATGCAACAAACCCATCACTGATGTGGGTCTGCTACTGCGAAGCTCCAATGTCCTAAGATCGACTATTAAAAGTTCATCTTAGGGTGTTTTCACAACTGCATTGTTTAGTTTGGTTCAACTGAACTCTGGGCTGTTTTCCCTCTTGGTGCAGTTCATTTGGTTAAGTGTGAATACAGTAATCAAACTCCAGTGAGGATCAAAACCAGATAGACCTGTGGTCCAGTCTCACCCCTCTGATAAATTATCAGTAAAGTGCGCTGACTATTCAAAGTAAAGGATAGATCCAATGTTTTTCTTGATTTTATTTTGTCAGCACATTTAATTTAAAGACCAAAACCCAAAATGTGTTCACTTGCGTGGTAATTACCCCCATAACCAGAGAAATCTAATTATGTGCGTTATTGGAGAATGCATTTACTCAGAAAGCCTTTACACAAATTCACACAGTTATGAATCTGAAAGGTCAAAACATTCATGTACAATATAAAGAAAAACATATATTTAAACTTACATCCGCTTTGGCTTTCTCTTTGGTCTTATTTCTTCTTCTTCCTCTTCCTCTTCAGACTGTAAATCTGATGTGTTGCTGGTCAGAGATTTCTTCATCAGTTGTCGAGCCTCAAAGTACTGATCTAAAAATTAAATGTCAAACTTCACCAGTTTTAAACTGACAGTGTAAAAAAGAACATAGAAACAGAATGAAGTTAATTGAAAGATTTTTTTTTTAGATTACAAAAGTAAAATACATTTTGATCTGTGCTGAAGTTAACCACTTAATTTTTTAAAAATATTTTGAGAATAAGCATACCGCATGATTTTAAAACTCTGATATCATGTTGTTCCCAGTCAGGTCCAGGCTCCTCTTTATTTTTCACTGCTCTTTCCACTCTTTCCTCTTTATTTTTCACTGCTCTTTCCACTCTTTCATCGCTTCTGTAATTTGGCCAATAGCTGACACCATCGCTGCACCAGATTTGTGGCACCACTGCAACCGTTTTGTTGATCAGGAATTCAACTAAGTAGAACATCCTCGATTGAGAAGGAAAGAAACAAACAGCACATCAGTCCATTAAAAATATAACTCTCCGTTGCAAGAAGTTCTGAAACAATTAACTGGTCAGTAAAACACGTTCTTCGTTTGGACCCCCTGACATTTAACATAAAATATTGGTTCATCCAGTGCCGTTTCTATTGCCTCGCAATAGAATCCATTCCACTTGATCGCTAATAGAAAACACATAGCCTACCACTGAAATCCACTCCGTGTTTTCCGGACAACCTACAACAACTCACCGCAGCAAGTGAAGTGAGTGCAGGCTACAGGCAGTGAAGCTGCAGGCTGCTCGAAACTGGAGGAGGTAACGTTTGTTATATGCCCCCAAAATTAACCCTAGGCCACGTTATATTAATGTTCAACTAAACAATG
>JAPXVT010264958.1:0-10442 GCA_029823135.1 Acanthurus reversus | reverse complement strand
CCAACTCTGGGATCCAACTCAAACTTATGAGATCCAACTCTGGGATCCAACTAACACTTATGAGATCCAACTCTGGGATCCAACTCAAAGTAACATTTATGAGCATCAACTCAAGGTAACATTTATGAGCATCTACTCAAGGTAACATTTATGAGCAGTAAGGTAACATTTATGAGACGTCTTTAATCCAGAGCAACAAGTCGTTTTAATGTCCTTGAAAGCTTTACAAATTCACAATTAACTTTTAGATTCTTTGTTGGAGGATTAGTAGACGCTACTCACCGCACCCCAGGCCAAGACGAGACTGCATGTGGTTATAAGATAGCAAGACGTCTCTTACCTCTGTCAAGGACCTCCACGCAGTGCCGCCCAGAGCCCCGAGCGCAGCCAGCAATCGCCTCTGTCCTTCCAAACCTATGTTCGTGACGCCAAATATGTCGTGGCAAATAGACATATAAAACAGCTCGGACAACGACGTGTGGATCTGGATGGGTTTATTTGCAAAACAACCAACGAACACTGGGAGTTCAGACTTCTTATACTAAAAAGGACAAACATAATCATTTTGGAAACACCCATCATGGGTGACAAGACAGTGTTATCGTATTATGTCGTATGTTATTGCGTACATTGGCTAGATAATGTGGCAGGTTGTATCGGCCTGGTGCCAGATTGTCTGTACTCTCTGTATCCCCAGATTGACTGTCAGGGACTGGGCCTACTATGAATGACTGTCAGGGACTGGGCCTACTATGAAATGAGACACACACAATATATTCCCCCCTTTGGCGGTCGACAGACCCCACACAATCAACAATCAATACAAGTAAGGGCGAAAAACCCGTTTTACGTCATCGGGAAAATTCCCCTACGACCCCCAAAATATATTTTTTCATAAGTGGGCGGTCACCTTTTGGCCTGTATTGAATGAGTAAGAACATAGGATATAAATCATTATACAATCATTGTCATTGAATAAGTAAGAACATAGGATATAAATCATTATACAAATGTTGTCTATAGTCATTAAGGAATTGTTATGGATGTAATGTAAGCATGGCAGAACTCAACAGTATTAGCATTGCCTGCAGTATGCAGTTATGTGTAAGACTTAAAGAATTAGAAGATATATTCTTGACTTGAATGAAGGCGATCAGAGTGACATTCACATATGCATCACGTGGCAAAATTCATCATAACATTCAATATCTAGTACATTCATTTTATTCAAACAATGGATAGTCCCTCAGACTCCTCCGATCCTGTTGAATTACTGTCCATGTCCATCAGGTAGTCTGGAATAGGAAACAATCCCGGCTGTCCGTTCATCAGCTGACCAAGTTGAATCTCTGCCGTTATTCTATCAGTCACCATGCTCATCTGTCGAACGGAGGCGCTTGTCAGCACATTTCTCAGAATAGGTATGATGCAACAAACTAACAGTGAGATTATGATCAGAACCGCCACGATTGTTATCCCAATTTTTGCTAAATTAGCTCCCCAGTTACCCAACTTCAATTCCAACCACTTCCATGTTTCTTCATCGCTTCCAGAATGATTTTATTGTCCACAATTTCGGTTCTATCCGATTTGTTTAATGTCTAGATGATTGGGTGTTGAGTCTTTAGTTACATTAAATGCATGAAGTTGAACATTTGGATAAAAACCATCATCATCAGGTGCTGGATTATCATAAGTAAATCTATAATTGTCTCTGTCTCTCTCACTTTCTGTCTGTTCTGAGTCATGGGTTGGAATTGGAATTCGGCTTAAGGTCATGTTTGGCGGTTCTGTAGTTGCATCATACTCATCTGATTCATGTCTTTCGGCTTCCCTCTGCGCTGGTGGTGTTGATGTCTGATTGGTGTTTGTCGAGTTCTTCATCAGGTCCTTCACTGTCAGTACAGGTGTGTCCAGTGACTGTCTCTCCTGTGTCTGATTTCCAGTGTCTTGATTTAGGTTGTTCTGGGCCTTAGTGCAGTGGTTCAGGTGATATCTCCCTTCCACCTGGACAGCTGTCGGCGTTGCACGGACCACCTTGTACGGTCCTTCCCGTCTTGGCTGATGCCACTTCCTGCGAAAAGACCTTCACGTAGACCTGGTCCCCTGGCACCACTGTGCTCTCAGCAATGGGTTCAGGAATCCTGCTTTTTTCCTGGGGGTAGATAACTTTATGTATGGCAGTTAGTTGTTTGAGATACTCTTTCAATTCTGTTTGCTTATTAGGAACTTGGCAACAGTTTCTGACCCTAGGTCTTTTGATGGTGTTGCTTCAATCCAACGGCTGAAGCGGTCATTTACCACTAATATGTGCTTTCCCTGCACTGATTTTATCATGTCAAGTTATACCTTTTCTCACATTGTTTTGTTTTTCTTATCACTTATCACTTCTTATCACTTCCCCCCCTTGCACAGTGATCCACACTGTGCGAATCACTTATCACTTCTTATCACTTCTATCACTTCCCCCCCTTGCACAGTTATCCACACTGTGCGAATCAGAAATCAGTATGGTTATCAATGACAGAGGTGCAACCAGTAATGAATTCTTCCCACTTCTCCGGAGCCAGAGTCACTGTTTCAGTTGCATCACTCAGTCAGTATACCATTGTTCTTTTCACATTCATGCTCATTTGGAAGTTTATCTCAGAACTGTTCATCTCTCCCTAACAAATTAACTGAATCATAAATTCTTAATTATATGTCAGTAGTACAATCATCAACTAAACGTTCATATAATGTAGGGTTTCATCTCTGTATGGCTACTGGTTATAAAATTAAAGAAGAAAGCATTGATCACATACTCTAGATTTTACTTTATGCACACAACTATGAAGAAATGCTGTGCTATTTTCGATGGAAGTTTAACTGGAGCTGTTAACGGAAGTATTTGAGTTTGAATTAATTCCGAGAATCCCATTATCTTTACAAATTTTCCAGACGTGGGGAGGTGTAAGGCATAATTTGGACTTACACATGTGTAAGTTGCTTCAGTATGGACTATCATTGGTGTCACTCTGTCTCCTATTTGAATCTGAATCATAGGTTCTTTACCAGCTTTACCAGATGTTAATGGCAGCTGACCCCCCCCTTTTAATATTCTCTGGGCATCCCTAGTGTTTTTGGTTTGGCCCCACCCACGGGTAGGTAGGACCACCCTGTCTGTGTTGGGATGGCTGATCTCCAGAACCACTTTGGGTCCACTTGGAGTTCATCCATGGATTTGTAGGGCAGTTTCGACGTTTATGTCCAGGTTGCCTGCATCTCCAGCAGATTCTTGGAGAGTGTGGTGGGGGTCGTCTCCTCATGCCACCTCTGTGTGGCCCTGAAGGAGGTTCCCTCGAGGTTGGTGTCTGATACTGCCGTGGCCTTGGGTGTTGAGTATAGACATCAGATGGGGGACTGGAGGGGGAGACGTTTGTTGTCATAGTGGCAGGTATTCTTTTGTCTGGATTTTCACTTGCCGCTGGAGCTTGCATCTTTTTTTTGGTCTTATTTGTCAGCTCGTTCAATTGCATCTGAAGGAATTTTCTCCGAACGTCTCTCTCCTGCAATTTCAGTCTCAATGCCGTCCACAAGCTGGGTCGGTACAGGTTGAATTCAGTTCTGTCTGCTTGAGGATTCATCATCCAGCCATTTCCTTCGATGTTCAGGATCTTCTCCATCACTGAGATCCCCAGAACACGAGCCCAAAGAGCCTTAATATCACCAAGAGCCAATATTATGCCCACTGTCTCTTTCTCAAACGCCCTTATCCACTTACTGCCCCCCTCATGAACGTCTGGTAGTCTGATGATCAGCCCCTCAAGATCAGACATTTGCCAAGGTATGTAGTGCCCCTGTGCCCCTTTAATTAATATTGGATACTGGCCAAGGTCAGTGTACCTCTCTGGGGCGGTTATTGGATGTCTTAGATTATGTTTTTCATCTATGTCTTGTTTGTTTTCTATCATTTTTCTGAAGTTGATGCCTTCATTGTTGAACAGTTGTAGTATTTCCTGCTCTCTTTTCCTTTTTTGGTTCCGCTGTTTGTTCTTGTCCTTTGGTTTGTGGTCTTTTATCCGATACTCCATGCTCTCACATACACTTACATCAAAAGTGCCTTCTTCTGGCCAGCTTGGATCTAATCCTTTAGTTCGGGTGTGCCATTTCTGAGATATTTTTTCTATGTCTTGTTTGTCTGACGGATATTTAATCCCGAGAAGGACTACTGGAAGCGTGTTCATTTCTGCTTTGAGTTATGGCACGGTTGATTAGCTCAATGTTATAAGAAGACGTCCTTATTGCTAGATTAGATGCACGATGCTTACAGTAACCTCTCTTGATTTAGTTCCTTAGTTTAATCTTATTTATTAGTTTAAGCGATATGCATGCAGCCTCCGTTATTTGTATGAGAGTTGTGATTATAGCGAGGTTCAGTTATCTTTCCCTATGTTTTAACAGCTATAGTTTAATTTGGTGTAATTTATCACAGATATCTTTTAGAGACAATTATATTTTTACAATTGGAGATGAGTAGAGTCAGAGAATCTTCTCCTGCAGACTTTTAGGAGCATGTAGGGGAGGGGTAAGTCGCGCGTCCTTGATCGGCCTCCTGAGTGTTGACTGAAACCACCGTCTTATCTCAATCAGTGACGAGCACACACGGCTCTCAACACACAACAATTTATCAGTATCAAAGATTGTATTGAATATCACACTACGTGGAGCAAACAGAACTTCACGATGCACAACTTTTACAACGCCACAGAGTTTAAACCATACACGATTTTCTAATGTCAGAAGTAGTATAATTTTTGACCGAGATTAATTTGCAACAAGTTGGAGTGTCAGTATTGTGTTCGTACTGTCTTTGTTAATTTATTTTATTTATTGCTGCTTCTACTTTTACTGTTTTATTTTTAATTAACACTATCTATCTAACACTATTCTGTCTCGCCCAGGAACACACACACACACACACTCTCTCTCCTTTCCTCTTTCACACACACACAGGTTTGGCCTGCTTTCTGCAGTACAGCACTGTACAATTGCAGTTAGATCAAGCAAATGTCACAGTGACCAATAACGCCCCTAGGAGGACAAGCTTCTAGGCCAAACCTGATGTTCAGTCCGGTCCCCCACTAGGTGTTCTATCACAGAGGCGAGATTGTTTTAGATGCAGTGATCTTCCTACCATTCACACAGACAAATGAACGATTGTTCATACAGTAACGCAACTTATGTGACAGTCTCTCGTTATGGAGTGTCGGTTACTTCCTGTATGAGTCGTTCCACACATCGATATTCTCTTTTTTCTTTTATGGTTTTTAGTATATTAAATTACATAAAACACTTTTTTTTTTTTTTTTATTTATTTCTGACAGAATTACTAATTTATTATTCTCTTCACTATTTCGAGTGGTAGTTGGTATCTTATTATTCTCTTCACTATTTCGAGTGGTATTTTATTATTCTCTTCACTATCTCGAGTGGTAAAATGGAATGTCCTACCTGAATTTGTTGTCGTCTGGTTCGTCGGATCCCGTCAATCCGGTCCTGGGAAGAGGATCCGAACAAGAAGATGCTATAAAAATGAAGTTGCTGTTAAAAATCATTTGAAGAGATAGTAACGGGATAGAGAATTTGGCATTCATCAATGATAAACAGGAGGGAAATGTTGGAAAAATTTTAAAGTTGTTATCATTTCTTCATGTATGGCAAAAGGCCCCGAGGACACTATCTTGCACCTGATGATATCCTGTAACACTGTGCTAAAGGGCACTGGGTTTCTGGTCAGACAGTCTAATAATAAATGTGAAGGTCTAATGATGCATGTTTTGTCTTACTGGGAACTACTCCCAGAAATGTATGTCACACAGATAAACAATAAAAGGCAGGAGACAGGCAGCTGCTCTTCGAAGACTGAGGGTGGATGCTGCCTTGATCGAGTTAGCTGCCTTGTCTTCCCTGCAGAAAAGATATCTCACGAGACTGCCTGAACTTCTTTGTCCGAAGGTTGTATTGGTAAAACTTGTAGTTCTCTCTCCAATCCGAGGGTGAATCTGACAGTGCATCATATTCATCCTATTAAAACATGTCAGAGCAGGAACTTACGTTCTGAATGCTTCCCGAGCAGATTTGGTAACATCATCGATGAAGGCGTCAGAAATAGTGTTTTCAGGCCCTGAGAAACACAAAATAGTCACAAACCATCAAATACAATGTAACTTGATTATTTCACTTAATAATGCTCTGAAACCTCATGTGCATCATATTCATCCTATTTCCAACGTGTTGGAGTGGGAAATTAAGTTTGGAAGGCTTCTGAGCACATTTGGTAACATTATCTATGAAGGCGTCAGAAGTAGCGTTTTCAGGCCCTGAGAAGCACAAAATAGTCACAAACCATCAAATACAGTGAAAATCTAGTATTTCATGTAATAATGCTCTGAAACCTCAGGTGCATCATATTCATCCTATTTCCAACGTGTTGGAGCAGGAAATTACGTTCTGAAGGCTTCTGAGCAGATTTAGTAACATTATCTATGAAGTTGTTCAAACCAGCGTTTCAAGGCCCTGAGAAGCACAAAATAGTCGAAAACCATCAGATTCAGTGTAACTTGAATATTTCATCTCATAATGCTTCTGAAACCTTATGTGCATCATATTCATCCTATTACAACATGTCAGAGCAGGAACTTACGTTCTGAATGCTTCCCGAGCAGATTTGGTAACACCATCGATGAAGGCGTCAGAAATAGCGTTTTCAGGCCCTGAGAAACACAAAATAGTCACAAACCATCAAATATAATGTAACTTGATTATTTCACTTAATAATGCTCTGAAACCTCATGTGCATCATATTAATCCTATTTCCAACGTGTTGGAGCGGGAAATTAAGTTCTGATGGCTTCTGAGCACATTTGGTAACATTATCTATGAAGGCCTCAGAAATAGCGTTTTCAGGCCCTGAGAAGCACAAAATAGTCACAAACCATCAAATACAATGTAACTTGACGATTTCACCTAATAATGCTCTGAAACCTCATGTGCATCATAATCATCCTATTTCCAATGTGTGGGAGCAGGAAATTAAGTTCTGAAGGCGACTGAGCAGATTTGTTGACAGTATCTATGAAGTTGTTCAAACCAGCGTTTCAAGGCCCTGAGAAACACAAAATAGTCTAAAACCATCAGATTCAGTGTAACTTGAATATTTCCTATCATAATGCTTCTTAAACCTTATGTGCATCATATTCATCCCATTTCCAATGTGTTAGTGCAGGAAATTAAGTTCCAAAGGCTTTTGAATAGATTCACTGACACTATCTATGAAGGCATTCAAACTAGCGTTTTCAGGTCCTGAGAAACACAAAATAGTCACAAAACATCAAATACAGTGTAACTTGACTATTTCCCCTATTAATGCACTGCAAGATTGAAGGAGAAATTATATTAATTAATAGGAATGCTACGTTGTGAAATTGTGCATTTTGCTTCAATTCCTCACAGACATTTTGCACAACCAAGTGTGCATCTTGAGCACTGGTTACTGTGTCTCTCAGTTGTTCAATCTCCCTCTCACTCTCACGATTGGCAGTTTCTGTATTTGTGATGTTAGCATCTTTCTCCTCATTCAGCTGCAGGCACTGCTCAGTCACAGTCTCTAGTTCCATCACTTTGGCCCGCAGACTGTTTCCATTAGCCCGTAGCATCTTACCTGTTCTTCTCTTTCATGTCAGCTGCAAATAGATTTACCATTTGCCTCCTGGTTTCATCCACCAAGGACTTGTTTCTATTGTGTTCATTTGTTATACACTCGCCACCAATTTTCCTCTTAAGAATGGATTCCACAAACTTAAAACACAATCCAAAACAATTCAGCATGGTAGGAATGTACACACTACAATTAAAAGCTAACTTGAATGCTGAAATTATAGTAATATCATGACTTCAACAATGTCTTCTAGCAATGGAGTATAAGACTACTGTGGACAGAGATTCTAACCATGATTTGAGAAGCAGGAGGAAGAAAAAAAAGGATACACAGTTCCCTCATAAACCTTTCCCTTATCTAATAAACATCATAGGCTTCACATGACAATGAACTTACTTATCCATTCAGTAATATAGATCACAAATTTAATTGAAACAAACGTGTCATATTTGATGGCTAGAACTCCAGTTTAGGGCCTTTTTCTGAAGGTGCCAACTGGTGCATTAAATCACTTTAAATATTTGTTTTTTGTACATGTCCACGAACCGCAATTTAAGAGTCAACTGTCTCCTATCCTATCTAGACTCAAAACACAATATAATGAAAATAGAATCAAAAAGATTAATTTAATTTGAGCTAGTGAGACACTTAGCATGGTGTCTCCTAAATGAATCATTACTGAACACCAAGGAGGACATCAGAAACAGAAGTAGTTTATCATAATAAAACCTGCATTAAGGGTTAATGTTACTTAGAAAACACTGAGTTGGATGTCAGTCAGGAATGTTAATGCTACATTGAAAACCCCAAAGTTTAATCAACTAGCCAAAAATAAACCTATTACGCCTATTACGCAGTAATTAATTCATACAGAAACAATTGAACGTTACCAAGACTTGGTGGTCATAACATATCAGATTACTTTAGCTTGACATCTTCTAGTTAAATTAATTTAAAACGGCTTTATAAACGGCTTGCCCTTGCAAAACGTAGCATTAGTCAATGATAACTAGACAAGCTATCATTAGCTGAATCAGCAGGCTCCCCACAAATGCTATTTAACTGAATCTATGGAAAGTACAAAGGATACAGCACAATCACCCTTTCATTGATGTGAAATAATGATTATAATTATTAATTCATATTAACAACGTTGACGTTACCTCTTGCTAACAGCTAGCTTATGTTAATTAGCTTATTGTTGCTGGCACATGTAAGTAGGCCATCAACTCGGTCAAGTTATCCCTTTGAAATTCATTATTTTAAGATAAAAAGTAAGTGGAGTGTATGATGAAAAGCAATATGGCGTTATTCTAAAATATGGATTCATGTTGAATTGCAAAATAGTTCCAGGAATGATCAAGAGAAAATTACCTTGTCTGCAGAGGCGGAGGTTTGAACATAGACGCGGTTTGATGGGGGAGGGGTGAGGCTGCAGATCTGAATTAAGCAATCCAGTTTAGAGGACCATTGAATTGTGAACTGTACTTGTACTGCTTCCATGTCTTTCTAAATAAAGCATTCAATCAATCAATCAATCAATCAATCAATGCTTATCAATTATTTCCTTCTCACCTGTGAATACGCACAATGTATTTGCCCTCGAAGACAAGGATCAGAGCTAGAAATGATTTATATAGGAGCAATTTCTTGAATTCTGGAGATCTCAAAAGTAGCACCAAATGAATGGGCATCCCCAATTTAGTTTTAGCGTTGTGTTAGAACATTAGAGCCGAGGGACTGGCAGCCATCTTTAATTTAACCTCTTACGGTCCTCACAGGTCAAATCTGACTTCCCTCCAAATCTGAATAGTCACTCTCTCATTAGTGGCCGTCTTCAGGCACTGAACGACATCTCCAAAAAATGGGGTCGTTCAAATACGACCCCTGCAAATCCTAAAAAACAGTGAGAAATCGCAACTTTGAACCAAAATGGCGGACGTCTTGTCATGATACATATGTGTAGCAAGTTTCGTGTCTCTACTTCCAACAGGCGTTTGGGGCTCTTCTTTTCCAATTTTCTAGGTGGCGCTATCGAGGCAATTTTGATCACTCATGTACCACACCCATAAAATACGTAGATTTCCCCCGGCCAAACACATCTGCAAATTTCCATGACTTTTTGAGCACGTTTAGGCCCCGAAAAACGCGATTCAACTAGGGGGCTATGAAAAAGAATCCGTACAGATTCAATAGGTCCTCCACAGCAGTGCTGCGCTCGGGCCCTAATGAAATATCTGAGCAGCTATTAAATGCGTTGTGAAGCAGTTTGGTCCCCCTCAGGATTCATTAGAATCACATGATTCATCATTTATCAGAATCAGAATCGTGTTTATTGCCAAGTAAAGTTTACACAATACGATGTTGTCTCGGTACAGTGGTGCTGACAATCTACAGAAAGACATTTCAACATTACATATGATGTTTATGAATACTTTTGTATGAGGACAGAAAATGTTCAGAATTGTACATTTTCTATTGTAAAACTAGCGCTGCGAGCAGCATTGAACGGGCCCTCGCAACCCCCCCCGCGTGTCGAGGCGCGTAGCAGTCGCCGTATCTTAACCGCTTTCAGGCGCGCAATGGAATCAAACCTCACAAACACACCCAAAACAAGTCATTTCCTGTCACCACTAGGTGGCGCTATGACTGATAATCAATATTTGTCATCAAGTGTGTTCAGGTCGGGACTCTTATCAAACATGTGAGGTTTGATGACGGTCCGACCATGTGGAGCTGATTT
>JAPXVT010264233.1:0-10447 GCA_029823135.1 Acanthurus reversus | reverse complement strand
TGTGTGTGTGTGTGTGTGTGTGTGTGTGTGTGTGTGTGTGTGTGTGTGTGTGTGTGTGTGTGTGTGTGTGCTGATGTAGTCATTAAATCAGATCTGCTGTTGATTGTTCTGAGTCGCAAGATGGTCTCTTAGCAATCTATTCAATTAACACACACACACACACATATATATACACACACACACACACACACACACGCAGTGTTTTTTTTCTCATCATTTCTTGTTTCCTCTGCAGCTCTTTTTTCTTTTATTAAAGTCAGGTTTTTAAAGTTTCTCTCTGCGGTCATTGAGTTTTTCACGCAGATTCTTGTTTGTTTGTTTGTGATTGTTGGACTTGTATACACAGACACACACGCATGATGGATAAAACCATGAAAACGATGCCTTTTCTTTATAACTGTTCCTTTTGGAATGTGTGCGCACACACACATGCAGACACACAGTGTTCTCTCTGGGCTGAGGACCTCCATCATGGCCGTCTGTTTCATGCTGCTCATCACGTTCAGCTCCTGTAGATTTACCTCCCGTAACGCTTTGCCATAAAAGATCTGCATTAATATTTCATCTGTATTTAATCTGGAGGATGAGTGTGAATGGAGGCAGAAGGGTGGGGGACGAGGCCGCTCCCTCCTCCACCCTTTCAGCAGATAATTGAAGAAATGGAGTCCTTTCAGTTGGCATGTCCCAGTTTTTTCCTCCTGCTAAGCAATTTGGAGACGCTGCGGCAGAGAGAAGGAGGATCTCTATGTCGCTGAGAGCAGTTATTTGAAGTGAAGTTGGCTTTTTTCAGGAGGGATTTCAGAGGCTTTTGTCGGAGGTGCAGAGTGATGGAGTCGCGGCCCGGCGGTGGATTAAGCTGCAGTGAAAAAAGACTCAGCTCGGCTGCTTAATCACCAGTAATCCCTCCATTCTTCTCCACATTTTGCCATATTGCTGCAGCTGTATGAAAACTAAAGTTACTAAATCCAACTTTAGGGTTTTCCAATATTTATCTGTGACTTTAGTTGTTGGGTTAAAGATAGAGCCAGCCCTATCTGCTCAGTGCTGTGTCAGCGCCGGAGAAAGGTCGGCTGCACACGTTATCATTCTGCAGCAGGCTTTGTGCTTTCTTTAAAACCAATCACAATCGTCTTGGGCGGCACTGAGCTCAGGATTCAGCCATGGTGTGAAAGAAGAAACACGCAGACAGAAGAAGAAGAATGAAGGCGGCAGGCTGACACCCACAGTCTGCATCACTTTCTGCGTTTACATACACACAATATTCTGCTTTTTGCTCTTATTCCAAAAAAGACATAATCTAATGAATATGAATGATTTAAATAAAAAGTAATATTCCACTAATATTCTCATTTGCATGCAGCCGTGCAAACTCTAATTTAAGTGGTATGGAGGAATTTACCTTTTTTTTTTACTGCAGTTCACTCTTGTGGTGAAGCCTCGTTTTCACACTTCTGCAAGTTTTGCAAACTGTTGGCTGGCTTGTTTACAACACACAAAGCTGACCTGCGGTGAAAAGGCACGAGGCCGTGTGTCACAAACTGCTGTAAGAACCCAGAATGAGGCTCACATTTAGACTGCACCTTGAACACGTCCAGAGAAGGATCTGAAAACAGGAATGATACCAGCATGTCCCACGTCTTCATCAGAAAACACTTCACTCAGAGTAGTTCAGCCTCATTCAGAATATCCAACTGGAATATGCTGCTCACATGACCTGTGTCAAATTTTGAATATTGCCATATTCAGAATATCAGTGTGCATGTAAGCGTACTGAGTGAGTCATCTCTCATCCCTTTAAGAGCCAGGTGCACTTGCTTTGCTTTGAAAATGTCGTCATGTCAGCAAAGAGGAAAACAGCTTCAGGTGGTCCAAGTTACTCAACAGAATTCTTCTCTCCCCTTGTTCGTCTGCTTCCTCCCTCACCTTCCTCATCTTGTGTCCTACATTCCAATATCTTCATCAGAAATGGATGGATCACTGAACAAGCGGCCTGAATCCAGAGCCTCCATGTGTCTGTGGTAAAAAGTTAAATGACTCCAAACAACCCATGGTTGGTTTCCGTTGGAGGTAGCGACGCATCAGTTTGGAGCCGTTTCCTGTCTCTGTTGGTCTTCATGTGAACAAAACAAAGTAACGACCAGAAGCTGCTGCTTATCACATGATGAAAGAGAAGAAGTTGAAAATAAACTCCACAAACGCTTCATTTCGAGAGAGACTGATCAGATAATTGCTGAATGACAGACCACACAGGATCACTGCACAGGGAGTGATGTCATGACTGGGGTCATGAGGCATTCACTGGCTGCAGCCGAGATATCCTGAATATAATCCGATCGAGTGAACATCCATGTTCGAGCGTGTTTTGTGTCTGGATTGAGGTGATGTCACTGCGGTTTTGTGTCCATCGTGTTGATCTGAATGTTCTTCTTTCAGCCAGTTGCACTTGAGGGACCAGCTTGCATCGATGAGACACTCCGATCTAGAAATCAGCAGCTGTGGGACTGAAGCCTGTGCATATCATCAGATCATCTGTTATGAATCAGTGAACACTTCCTGTTATCATTTGTGGCTACATGACATATTGCTCAGCTGCCTCATCAATAAGTGATAACAGGCTCGGGGGTCATCAGAGCGAAGTGACAAAACAGAGATGACTCCTCTGATCTGTGGCACTGATCTCACTGCAGTTCAATGAGTCCACGAGTCTGCTTATTATTTCCATCAAATATAGATAAATATGAATTCATATCTCATTCATTCACATATCAAACCGTCCAATGGTTAAAAATGTTGACATTTCAAGATAATTATGGTAACAAACGAACAATTTCAGCGAATTGTTTAGTGATGACTTTGCACTGTGACAATTCAGTCGCAGAGCGTACGAAGCAGGGAAGTCACACACAGAGAGGGTCAGGATGGAAACACCTGTTGAAGCACATCGACAATAACCTGATTAAAATATCACACAGGAAGCAGGTGTGTTAGATGTTTCACAATAAAGGGGTTCTGTCCAATGAAACACCAGACAGCAAGACAGAGAACAGGAAACGACCAAATTTGATCAGTAACTGTGATTGCAGAATTTAAGAACAACAACATATGACTTTATCTATTACAGACAAATGTAATGTGATTACCAAACACTGACCATTACCACTGGGCGACTGTCTGTCCGTCTGCCAGACCGTCCTCCATCCACATTCCTCCTGATCACAAACCTGCTCAGCTCTTCTCAGGGTTTCATCTGCTTCATTAAAATGCTTTGCCCTCAGGCAGTAGTGTCGCTTCTCACACACACACACACACACACACACACACACACACACACACACACACACACACACACACACACTTTAACCAAGGAAAAATCACTGGAGTCAGCAGAGACCCTCCTCAGGATTTTTAAGGAGTTTCTTCACACTTGGATGTTTGAACAGTGTGTTTGAACTGTTCTTCTTCTTCTGTTCTATAATTTGACACACTCATTTCACTAAGTGGTGGAAATGCACTCTGTATGGTTTTACATTGACAAGAAGATCATGTTTTAGTGACACTCAGCTGTGACTGTATTTTGTTCCTGCACCACATTTGGCTGATTGAATGATGCCATATATAATGAGAGTCACAGCCAGGAAGTGTATGTGTTATGTGTAACATGTAGTATTTTTCACTGAACAATGAGATCTCAATACTTCCTCCATTAATCATGAACGTCCACTGAGAGAAGGCTGTGCAAGCAACAAAAACGATTGTAAGAATGCTCTCCTGTATTTGACTGTAAGTTTAAAGCTGAAGTTGGCATAATAACCTTTCAGCATTTAGGAATTCAGCTGGTCTGAAAGAATTCTCCTTGGCTCTGTGATGCTCAGTGACTTCTTGTGACTTGCTGTGACTGGTTGTGACTCACTGTGACTCTCTGTGACTCACTGTGATACTCTGTGACTCACAGAATCTCTGTGACTCACTGGGACTAGCTGTGACTCACTGTGATGTTCTGTGACTCGCTGTGACTGGCTGTGACTCTCTGTGACTCTCTGTGATGCTCTGTGACTTGCTGTGACTCACTGTGACTCTCTGTGATTCTTTATGACTTGCTGTGACTGGTGACTTGCTGTGACTCACTGTGATGTTCTGTGACTTGCTGTGACTGGCTGTGACTGGCTGTGACTCTCTTTGATGCTCAGTAACTCGCTGTCACTCGCTGCCATTGGCTGAGACTGGCTGTGACATGTTTTGACTCATTGTGACTCTCTGTGACTCACTGTGACTTGCTGTGACTCTCTGTGATGCTCTGTGACTCACTGTGGCTCTCTGTGATTATTTATGACTTGCTGTGATTGGCTATGATGCTCTGTAACTCGTTGTGACTCGCTGTGACTGGTTGTGACTTGGTGTGAATCTCTAAGACTCGCTGTGACTCTCTGTGATGTTCTGTGACTTGCTGTGACTCACTGTAACAGCTGACAACTCTCAGCTTGTAAAAACAGGAACCAGCTTGTCAGAAATGCGTTGCTGCTCGTGTGAAACGTTGCTGGTTCAGTCAGACATTAATCAGTTCACATGAATTTTTCTGTGTGTGGATGAATAGATTTTGCTGTCCTGGCGATGCATGAGCACACAGCTATTTTTTATTGCATTCAGTTAAATTCAGTTTAATTCCTCATCAGCACAGCAGGAGAGTGGACTGACATTTGTTAATGTTCTCATTAAGCTCATAATGTTTCCTTCTTGGTGATAACAGTAAAACCACCAACCAACACTCATCCTCTCTGTAAAACTGTTCCAGTTATTTATAATTTTATTTAATTTTTGGTGAAAGTAGATTACCATTTTCTCCTCTGTGTGATATTTTTAAACTCACAGCTGCTTTATTTTCCCACATGAGGATTTAAAGGTTTAACTCTTTCACAGTGGGTTGGTTTAATTAGGATTTGGAGCAGAAGGGACCAAAAAAGAAAATTAAATGTGGGGAGAGAGAAAAGAGGTTTATTGTCCTGCAGCTGCAGGTTTTCCCACTCATGTCCTGCATGTAATGATTTAATGCCCATAAAAACAGAATATCATTATTACACATTATTTCTCATCCTGCATTGAATCCAGCAGGAGAACTAATCCTACAGTGAGAAACCTTTAAACTGAAGCTGAGAGCAGGACGACTTTCTATGCTTTTACTTTTGTCTTTGTTAAGCAACTTTTAGCAAGTGCACATTGTCGTTTACTCTGCACAAACGCTTTTATTAGACTCATCAGTGACTTTTTGTTCATTTGCACACTATTGAACTTTACTGCCATCTAGTGGATTTTAAGATGTATGGAATATATTGTGCCAAATGCCATTTTCTCCCAGCGCCAGCGACAGGGAAAAATGTTTGTTGTATCTGCTCTGTGATTCTGATCTCCTCCAAAATTGAAGGGGGTCCTCTTTGGCTCATGTTCATGTCACCCATGTTAGATGTTTTTTAGATCACTGACTTTTCTTAATGGCTTTGAAGTTACAGTTGTATTGCCACCTGTTGGTCTGGCATGCTCATGACAGCACATCAAATGTGTCTTTGTAATTTTTACTTAGATGGATTAATTGTTTGGGTTTATAGCAATTGAAGGAAGAAAAACTTTTTTTTTTTAAAATACCTGTGTATGTGAACGAGGCCTGTTAACGGGTAAAACTCTGGAGTGGGAGTGTCCTGTAGTCCAGCAGGATGTGGATTAAGTGAACACATATTGGACCAGATGTAACCTAAAACTCATTAAGGGTCATTTTAAGGTTAAAGTTTGTCTGAATGAACTAGAGAAAATTTCTGCACATGAAGCTTCTTATGTTGAATCAAACAGCAGCAGGTTTTCACTGAGCCTCAACTCCACCAAACAGCTCCAGCTGACGGACGTCCAGTCAGGTCATGAACCACGTGAGGCCTCTGATTGGACGGCCAAGCTCTGCCTCCATATGAGGAGATGAACGGCGTGAGTCCAGAGCAGCAGAGACAGAAGAAGTATTGAACATAATGAGTCCAAAACCTGTCATCACCTTCATCATCATCATCATCATCATCATCATCATGGCTCTGCTCATCACCACATGTGAGTTCCTTTAACTTTCACAGTTTTATTAACAAAATCAAAATAATTCACCACGACTTCAGGTTCACATGTAAGAAAAACTCTCAGATACAAACTGCAAAAATATGACAAAAGTTCAGATGAATTCTAACAAAAACAGGAGGGGAGAAATGAAAACGTGTGTTAATACAAGGATGAATAAACAGATGCTGCAAAAGACAGGACATACGTTCAATAACACGAGAAGATTTATTTCAACCTGTGCACCTTGTTCACATGTGACTCGCAGCAGCGCTTCAAGGGTTCAAAGTCATGATGACGATCAATGAGCTGAGTAGTGAGACATTTATCAGTGGCTGGTTTGACATTAAAAGGTTTTGAAATGAGAAGCTTTGCTGTTTCTGGTGAAATGTGAGAATTTGATGCTGTAATGAGTAAAGCAAACCAAAGGTCTTTGACTGTTGGACCGCTGCTTGATGAAACAACCAATGAGTTGTGAGAAATTATTGAGGGCAATTCCAGCTTTTCTCTGATATCTTGTGCTCAAAATTCTAAATGCATTGCAGGTTCATACGTGCACATGATGGCCACATGCAGCTCCATGTTGTTACATCACTTTGTGTCAGTGAGACTACAGCTGTACATTGCATTTAGCTTTTTTATGTCTTAACTTACAGGACACGGAAAGTCTGTTTCTTTTTATTTCCAGAAAGTAAAAGGAGAAATAAATTCAGACTGCTGCAGCTTCATGAAGATTCATGCAGACTTCATGTGGATTCAAACGTGGTGAAGCTGAACTGTGACAGAAACAAGTCGTCTGTTTCAAGTGCAGTCGAAGGACGTATGTCAGTGAGTGAGCGTATCAGCGGATTTGGCAGCGTTCCTGGAGCCTGCAGCACGAAATGTTCACATTCTGTTCATCCATCACCTCTGTTAACGTCACAAACTGCTCCAACATCTGAACTCTCAGCAAACAGGAAAAGTTTAACATTTTGGCAAAATGATTCTTTCTTTCAAAGACTGAGCTTAGCTTGGAGAACATAAACTTGCAGATTTAGGTAGTAAAGTTACAGCTCTAAAAATCACTGATCAAAATGTTTCTTGTTTGTTTTGCCAAAAAATAAATTTCTTTTAAAAAATTATTATTGAGGAATTTTTTTCCGGTGAAACTCTCTCTGGTTTTCATTGCGTCACTTCTAGTTTTGGAGCTGTTTCCTTTAAACTCTACCAGGCTCTGATGACACAGAAACTAGAAAGAAAAAGATGAAACACTTGAGTTTGTTTACCTACAAACAAGACTGTTGTGACTCCACATGCAACTGAATGTGAGTGACGTTTTTCTGACCTTCATCGTGTCTCTTCAGTGTCAGCGGCCCCGTGTCAGGATGTCCTGTTGGTCCTGTTGTTAGCATTAGCATGAGCTCATCTGGTTTCTCAGGGTAACTTTAAACAATCTCATGGTATTAAAATTGATCATTTAGTGGTTTTTCCACATAATCCTCTTCTGTCTGACCATTATCACAAAAACATTTGAATTTCCAGCATGTGATTTTACTCCACTACACAAGCATTTCTACTCCAGATGCTTATCAGAAGATACTGTAACTAAATTTAAAGAACTGATTCCATCAGCCTTGGATTCAGTGCCACGCCTTAATAGATCCGATGACTCTTTAGCTAATCTTAGTTACTCCCAAATTAATCAAATTGTGGACAGTGCTGCTGACTCAGTGCGAATAACTTTAGACTCTTTTGCCCCCGCAGTGCTAGAGCAGCCTATTACTCAGCATTGTTAGAAGGACAATCCCAGGTTTCTTTTCAGCACTGTAGCCAGGCTGACACAGAGCCAGAGCTCTTTAGAACCATGCATAGGTCTTAGTAGTAATGACTTTATGAATTTTTTTCATAATAAAATTGTTCTTATCAGAGAGAAAATTCACCAGCATCTGTCCTCACCTGGTACAGATCGATCCTTAAACACATGAAGTTTAGATTCAGCTGTAAAACCAGGTATTCACCTCAACTGCTTTGCTCCGACTGACTTTCAGCAGCTAACATTAACAATTATTTCATCTGGACCAACAACCTGTCTCTTAGACCCCATCCCAACTAAATGTCTTACAGAAATTCTGTCCCTGCTTAGCACTTGTCTTCTAGGTACGATCAATCCTTCTATGCTAACAAGCTATGTACCAAAGTCTTTTAAAATAGCTGTAATTAAACTTCTTCTTAAAAAGCCCACTCTTGATCCAGAGGTTCGGGCGAATTATAGACAAATATCTGACCTTTTGTTTCTCTCAAAGGTTTTTTAGAAAGTGGTAGCAAATCAGATATGTGACTTTCTGCAGGGCAGTAGTTGGAAGTTTTCCAGTCAGTTTTAGAATGCATCATAGCACAGAGACTGCATTGGTCAAAGTTACAAAAGTTACTTCTAATGTCATGAGATGAGGGACTTCTATCTGTACCTTTTCTGTTAGATCTTAGTGCAGCATTCAATACTATCGACCGTCAGATCTCAATTCAAAGACTGGACAGTTTAATTGGAATTAAAGGAACTGCATTAAAATGGTTTAAATCATATTTGTTAGATAGATCTCATTTTGTATATGTTAATGGTGAGTCCTCCACATACACCAAAGTAAGCTACGGAGTTCCGCAGGGATCTGTACTGGGACCAGTTTTATTCATCCTGTATATGCTTCCTTTAGGCAATATTATCAGAAAGCACAATATTAATTTTCAGTGTTATGCTGACGATACCCAGTTATATTTATCCTTGAAGCCCGACGATACTAATAGATTAAGTAACCTTCAAAGTAACATTTGAACTCCTTATTATCAGGCTGCACTAAGTGGTTGTTGCTGTAAGTGGTTGTTTGTTCGTAAACTACAGACTGGACTGTTCTGTGTGTTCAGTGTCTTCAGACAACCTCTGTTGTGCTCTGGTGCTGTATAAATAAAGTTGCCTAGTTTCAGACTAGTTACCATGTACACATTAGGGACGTTTGTGGTAAGACACATCCCTGATACAAACACACAGGTGTGTAAACGTGGTAATACGTAATACCTAAAGGTGTAAGAATAGAGATACATCGATATCACAATATTATGTTTTGCAATATCGTTTTGATTCTTAAAAACACTGTACAGATTTTTAATGAATAGTTTTCATGCACAGATTCATAACAGTGGTTCATTTTAATTTTTTTATATACCTGATCACTACTGCACAAAAACTAGTAACATGATATTTGGACTGTACAAAAACACTTAGTTTAAACAGTTTTATGGGTATTGTGGTGTTTATGATAGCTTTCCTAAAATAAGACTGAAAAAAACCCCAAAACACTGCAATATATTTCCTTGCTTGCAGTACTGCAATAAACTGTCGTATACTTTATTGTGACCCCTGAACCATGAGATACAGATTCTCCTGATTCTTACCAATACACAGTAACTGTGACCTCAGGTGACCTCATGCTAAAGCAGAAGCTGAGATGCTGCCGTGAGCTGTATTTACTGACAAACGTCCAGGGTTTCGCCGTGAGCGGCCATGCACTCTGAAGGATATGAGTCATAGTTGAGTTTCTGGGTGAGAACTCCCGTCAGGATGAACTCTGCGTTGTGGACATCTGGACAACAGAGAAGAGGACAACATCAGTGGACATCATCACAGCAGACAGCTGCGGTTCGTCTGTGCTGCTGGCTAGTTTGTTTGTGTATATTTAAAGGAACACGGTGGAATGTGTTCACATTACTGCCCTTCTGTTTGTGTGAACATGCAACCACTCGTCATTTCTCAGTTTTTTTCCGTCCTGTTCCAACAAAACTTCATAACGTCATCAAATCACATCTTCTGTTTTCACCGCTGCAGACACAAGTGATGAAACATTGTGTTTTGCTGCATGAAGAACTACAGAAATGTGTACATCATTTGTGTGAAAATTACTACACACAAAGAGTGAGCACGCCCTGATGGGACTGTTCCAGCTGACATTCATGTTGATCTTTGCTCAGAGCTGCATCAGCCCCCGACTCCCCTCCAGTGTTTCATTGGCTCACTGAGACCGACTCCCAGGTTGCACGTGGACAGAGGAGTGAGGAAGTCTGTGTGTGACTCACTCCTGCCTGCCATCGGTGTATAGTCTTCCAATAAAAGACCGTCAGTGACCATAATGCAACGAGAAACAACGAAAGCAACAAAAACTTTCATACAGAAGGAAAACGATGCCTCACGAACGTGGTATTTGCTGTTGTTTACATTCAGACATGCAAAGTAGATCAGTACAGACCAAGTGGTAGTGACATCGTCACAAACTGCTGTGTGTGTGTGTGTGCGCGCGCACACTGTAAAAAAAAAAAATAAAATAAAAAAAATTTAAAAATA
>JAPXVT010263266.1:0-10452 GCA_029823135.1 Acanthurus reversus | reverse complement strand
GTGTCGACTTTTTATAGTTATCATTTTTATAGTTATTGTTCACCTGCATGACTCAGAGTGAACTTACTCAGAGTTAATTAACCAACTAACTAACTAACTAACTACCTCAAATCAGCTTTTCTGGAGCCGGAAACTCAGAGTTTCCAAACTGAACGTAAATCAGCTCAGAGTTCAGAGTCAGACTCAGAGTTTGTTGAACCTCCTTTGTGAAACAGACCCCTCCTCTGTAGTTTTAGCATGTAGAGATCCTTGACCGACTAATCACGTATTCAGGGGCACAATTTACAAAATCTGATGGATGTTGCTCTATCAAAATAAAAGCCCCCACCCCTTCTAAAATAAATAAAGAGCAGAGACTGAAGCAGAGATCACTTCCTGTATTCATTGAACACATCGGCCCACTGACATTCAGTGCAAGTTCTGCAAACATCACATCAACATTCACACATCAAGTTACTGCAAGATTGTCCTGCTGCAAATTTAAACACGTCTGCATGATGGCGTTTAAAAAGACAAAACTAAAACATAACAGGAAGACAACAATGATGATGTATCATAATCAACAAACAGCAATCAAGCTTTTTTCTGCTCTGAACAGAACATTCTGACCAGCATTAAAAATTGATTGACAGTCAACCATCAGTCAGCACCTGCTTTAATATGAATTACTGTTAACAATCATTATGGGATAAAACTATAACCAGGTTTCCCCGGAGGGAAGTTCATCATTATTCCAAAAGAATTACAGATTGTGGAATAATGTGCAGTGAGAATAACTGTTCATGTTAAATTCTCTGATTTGTGCATTTTAAAATCTTTAAAATAAATAAACCACACAAGCTGCAGTGGAGGGAAAAACTATGCGCACTATTACATAAACAAAGATGATTAACAGAAAAGTCAGTGACAGTGAAAAATAAATCACTTTCAGATCCGTTTTAGAACAATACAAACACAATGTTTTCAGTTTTACTTCAGCAACTTCACTGATTATATGAATCTGACGCAGCAACGGCTTTCAAATAATTTAAAACAGGGGCAGAAAAGAACTGTTTAAGTTGTGAAATGTTTTAAATGTTTCGTGTCTACCTGAACTTCACACAGGTAAACAAGTTCACTGCTCTGTAAACACATGAATGTTTTCACTACATGGAGTCAGAGAAACTGTTACACAGTTCTCAGTGAACACAGGTCACTCACAAATGAGTGTATTCTGCTTTTTTTCTGTCAGTTTGCATTCAAACTTTCATGGAAACTGTTTTTACAGCTCAGTTGTCAGCTGTCTGTTTCTGACTCAGTTCGAGTTTTGAAAATAAAACTAAAAAGAAAAAAAAACTAAAAACAAAAACATGAACTCATGGTGCAATATTTGGCTTTTCTGTTACTTCCTCTGGCATGTTGTAGTCAAGCTAAGATGTCGGAGATTTGGAAGAGTTGTTACCATGACAACAGAAAAATCTGTCAACTGAACTCTGTGGATTGGGTGGATTCAAAGTGTCTGGGGATCTTTTAGTGCTTTGACGGCGTTACAAACACGTCCGACACGAATCTGCACATGCAGTGACTGAGTGTGAGGATGACTGACTGCTTCCTAATCAGATTTGATTTCATTTAATTGGGTTAATGTCATTCGGACAGGGCACATTAATCAACATATCAGCAGCAAGCATCAATGTAAGTATGTCGGAATTAGCGCAATTGCTAATGATACAACATAACCTTTAAGTTACCTTTACCTTTGAACACTTCTGGATGAGTTCACATCACCACCTGCAGATCTAAATCTCATTCAGCAAATCAAAGCACAGTACTCATGACTGTGACACGGTTGCCAAGAGTTGTAATTCTACAACTTATTTGATTTACATTATTGATTCATCTGCCGATTATTAACTTTGTCTTTAAAATGTCGCATTATGTTGCTAACTAGCCGAGCTTGTTACTTGCTGTTACTCTGAAGCTAGTTAGCTCATGACCTTATGTTTAAGCTTCTACTGATTCCCATTGAATTTAATGTGTCAGTGTGTCTCATCATCACTTTGTGTGATTTTTGCTTTCTTGGGGGCAGATGTGTTTTTGAAGATGACTCACCAGCCTCTTCAGTTCACTGCCCTTCCTCCTGACAGGCAGCAGTGTCTGCAGGTTAGCGTTAGCTTTGTTAGCTTCGTTAAGAACTGTGGTCAATCTTGCAGTTGTCCAGCCTGCTCTTTGTTGTTGTTGTTCAGTTTATTTAAAGGGTGAAACAAAACTCTGCTTAATGGTATCTTTTATCTTTAGAGGTGTTTTGTAGGCATCTTGCATTTTCATGCGGCACTGATCCCTCCAACTCGACCCAGAGGTCTTTCTGTTTTCCTCTGCACCAGGACAACTTGGCGGGTAACGAGTCAGAATCAGCACAGCACCCTCTTGTGTTGTGTCACCTTTTCTTAGCATGAAAATCACTAGTTTGTATGAACACACCTTCCATAACACCATCCAACAGTTCAAAACTTAAGCACTCTCAATTCACAAAGAAATGCCACAAATCTTTACAAGCTGGAACCAACAAATGTTTGACATTTTGCTCGAATAATTACTTAAACAATTTTCAATTATCATTTTTTTTCCATCTGACTAATTTATATATTAACTAATCTGTGCAGCTCTAGATGAAAAGTTTAGTGCTGCAGAGATGAGCAACACATAATGTGTGATGTGGCATATTTGTATGTTGACACTGCTGATTGATGACATCACCCAAGAAAAACTCTTCACACAGAAAACTGTTCAAAGCATGCATCCACAAGCTGCGTTTGGCAATAAACAAAATGATGAACGATAAAACAAAGTGCAGCGTTTGAACAAAAGCAGTAAACAGAGGATGTGTACTTGGCAATACATTTACATTTTTAGCTGTAAAAGGTTGGTAGTGATGGTGGAACATTCACACACACATGCAGCGTGTCATACACACAACATGGAGAGACGTCATTCACCTGCTGTCACACTGGACTCCCTGTGCTGCTGCTCTGCTCCTGAGAATAAAAAACTTTCATGGTTACGTCAAGAACTAACCGCTCCTTCTCCCTGACAGACTTTGACCTCTGGGAGACAAACTGATGACAAAAAGTCAGTGAGTCTCATCAGGAAAAGCAACAATTCATTCATTTCATTTTTGGAAACAAGTTTTGTTTTCTCCAACTTCTTATTCAAGCTGTTTTTTTTTTTGCAGCAGTGAGCATCTCAAGCATGAGGCTGTTTCCTGTCCTGTTACTTGTTTTATTTTGTTGAGTCTGACTGTTAAATATTGTGACTTTTCCATTAGAAAGGTTTATTATGTTCTTACATTTTATTATTTTTAAACATGGGGCAGCTTGATTTCGACAGCAGCAGTTTTGTTTTTTGTTTTTTTTGTTTTTTGCTCTCTTTGTGGAAGCAATAATGAGACGTGCTGACAGCTGAAGTTAAATCAGAAACAAACAACCCCATCTTTTTTTTTTTTTTGCTCTGCAGGGCCAAGTATGAGTTTAGCGGAGACAGCTGTCATTTCTCATCAGCTCTGATGGACGACTCTGTCTTTCACTGAGACATCATCATGAACCTGTCCTTCACCGCGTGGATGGACGGGCTGTCTCTGGTGTAATTTTCTCACAGAAAAACAAGCCGTTTGTTCCAGAAACATTGTCAAATTTCATCATAAGTCTAAAGATCCATGACTTGACAACACTGTGAGGACATATTAAAGCTGAGGTAGGCAGTTTTGGTGTCATCACACAAAATCCAGTAATACCTTTGATCATTTTGTAATTCAGGGGGTCTGAAAGAACTTCAGACTTCTGCTCCTCTCCTTTACTTCGTATTTAAACCGTGATGGGAACTCTTCGGCCAATCACGAGTCATTTCAGAGGGCGCATGTTCCTATTGGCTGCTCTATGCTGAACTTCTTAGTCAATTGAGAGTTGAAACAAGTGACGTGCCTTACACTGTAACACAGGCCTCTGCCGACAGTAGTGTCTGCAGGCGACACCGTCAGCCAGCTCGACTCGAGCTGAGACGGACCAGTTTACACCGCTGCAACTTTCCCCGCAACCGTTTGGTCGTGTCGTGACTCTCTGGTGCAAACTGGACTTAAAAGAGAGAGAGCGACAACAAACAAAATAAAATATGAGTCGGAGTAAAAACAGGGAGGGGAGGGTGCAGCTGAGTTACTTCCTGAGGAGTCTCACGCTACAGCTAGCTTAACTGGCAGACATCGCCTACCCCAGCTTTAACACTCCGTCTATGAGAAGGAAAACATTTTCTGCTCTTGCAGTCTCTACTCCTCTGGTTCTGGTCCTGCAGATGTTAAACCTGCTGGCACTGATTTGATCCCATTCACACACAAGAGCATCAGCAAGGTCAAACACTGATGCTGAGTGTTGAGCTACGATCGCTGCTCTACTTCATCCCAAAGGTTTTTGATGGGGGTGACGTCTTGGATCTGTAGGTAAGTGAAGTTTTTCACACCAGCCTGGGAAAACTGATCTTTATGCAGCCGCTTTGAGCATGAAGACACTGGAAAGTTAAACAGTCGGCACAAAGTTAAAATAACACTTCTGTCGAAGATATCACTGTGTTTGCTGTAGAATTAAAGAGATAAAACCAAATTGAGTCCCAGAACAAAAAGCGCACTCATGGACAAACGTGTCCACTGACGTCCCCATGGTTGTTTCCCTGTTTGAAAAGTAAATCTCAAACTTTTATAACATTAGCATTCTGGAGTGTTGAGATGCTCTCTGCAGCAGAACAAACCCTGAAAAGAACTTGCTGCTCTCAGGCAGCTGTGACATCGATGTTGCACCCCCTGACTCGAGGCTGGTGATCATTTCAGCCCAGTTTCATCTTCACATCCTGATGGTGAGATAACCGTCATCCCATGAGATCCATCAGATTTAACCGTTTGATCAGAGTCGTGTGAGCTCAGCTCTGCAGACTCTGTGTCAATCTTTTTACAGCTAAAGGAGCAGCAGCTCTCCATCGCTGCTCTCATCACTGAAACTTCATCTGCTGGCCGTTCATTTTTGGTAAAATTGTGGTTTACTTTGTTTCAAACAAACTGACTGTGGATGCATTTCACTCCTTATTTAGATTCCTCTTGATGAGTTCTTATTAATATTTTATTCCTTTGACATTAACTGTGTGGTACCATCAAGTCAGTGTTGAAGTTCAAGCTCACTGAAGGTTTTAGAGAGACTCGTCAAGGCTGTCGGTCACACTCTGAGCTCTTTGTGTTTATTGAGGACTAATCACGCCCAAAGTTCAGTTTCAAAAACATCCCATGATACTTTTGCAGGTACCTCTCCCACAGTCCCTGTCGTCGCCTCTCTTCAGCTCCGCCTTCACTGGAGCTGGGAGACCTTGAGCGGGAAGGTGCTGGCAACATCTAAAAAGAATGGTCCTTCCTGTTTGGGCAGGAAGGTGGTGGGGATGACGTTGTAGATGCCGGCTGGGACGTGATCCACCTCCATGTAGCAGAAGCCACATCTGCACACAGAGAGAGACTTTCAGGTTCTATGGAAGTTAACGTGTGTTCAGAAAGAGAGAAAAAAACAGCAAAATGATCAGCTGCAGCGCCAAATACTGTGACTCTAAAATCACGCAGTGAAGAAAAAATAACGCGTGAGCAAAGACACGTTTTCTCCAGATATCTCGTGGCCGACCTATGCGACCTCGTCATCATGCTGATTTGGGGGGGACTTTCTGTGGCACAGACATAAAAACAGCTGTTGTCTTCTTGCCTCAGTCTGGGACTTTACTGACGTGTCTGGAAAACCCATTTATAGACCGTGTCTGATATAAAAACACAAACAGACTGGACTTGTTGATGAAGTGCTTTGCTTGCTTTGTCAAATTATTTCCTCATTTAGTAGAGGCCAAACCCCCTTAGACAGTGAGGACAAACATGGTACTCGCATTGTCTGAAATGTGCTGGTCGTCTTTAAAAACAGCTTTTCCACAGCTTGTGACTCAAAGTGTTTTCTACATTCTGTTTATTCACTCCCAGTCAGTGAATCAAGACTGTGAATTTCAGTTTGTGTTTTATTTGAGATGGTCTCGCTTAGTCAGACATCTCTCCAAAATACGTTAGCATCGCACCAGCACTAAAGAACAGTCGGGCTCACCCCGCTATCATTCAGGAATGGGGGCAATGACTTGTTTGTATTTCTTTAAACCAATCACAATCATCTTGAGCGGTACTAAGCTCCAGATGCAGCAACGGTGCCTTAAGGGCCGATCGCACTGAGAAGCGTCACACAAGACGCAGTCGCTCCAAAATCACCTTGGAAGTGCATCTGAAGAAAAACACAGCCAGTCTTAACTTTTCATCCATGTTCGTCATTCATCCTATTGCTTCTGCTACTGTAAGCCGGGCAACACAACAGGAAGGACATGGTGAGTAGTAAATCTCTCCTCCTGTGGATTTATTTGGCTACTTTGACCAGAGGTGGTAGTGACAAGCGGTGCGACTTCGCACCTTGAGCTGAAAAGTTTAAACTATTTTTTTTAATGCGCGCCCAAAAACCACCAGAAAAAGGCGTCGGGCAGCAGCAGGAGAGGAGCGCCCCACAGGTTCGCTGTACCAGAGGAAAAAAATGGATTTGCTGGTGATGCTTCTCAATGTGATTGGCTCTAAACTGTATACCCAACTTTTATTTCCTGTGACTGAGACTATACTTTAGATGATTTCTAGTGATACAGCAATGAACATTATCAGTGCTAAAAATGAAACATATAAGTTACAATAGAAAAGTGATGCAAATTGTTTTATAAAAATGTAAAAGTTGTTCCAGTGGCCTTTTAAACAATTTACTGATTTAACACAAAAAAATACACAAGTGGAGACTGCAAGAGGCACAACTGAACTCTGTTCAAGTAATAAATTAATGTTCACTGATCAGAATTTAACAACTACAAAAAAACTTACAGACAAACTGACTGAGCTTTAAAAATGGCTGATATTGTTGTGACATACCAGCATCATTTCCTGCAGGAAGAAAATGATAAAAATATTTTAAGGCCTTTAAAAACATTTTTCCCCTTTTGTCCATCAGGAAGCAGTGACAAGAACATTTCATATTTAGTAAATACAAAGTCATGATTCACTGTTTAATGATCCCTTTTACTCTGAAATGTCTTTGTCTGATGTTTCAGTTTAACTTTGACTAAACTGAAGTTTGTCTTGAGACGTGTTTTAACATTCCTCCACAGAGGGAGGTGAAGTCTGTTCACTTCCTGGGCGTTTTTCAAAAGACCTCGGGTGCACAGCAGAACAAATACATGTCGCACTGAAGCATAATGAAGCTTTAACATTAAATGCAACACATCAAACTGCTGGAAAAACAGATTTGAGACAGTCTGCAGTGGTTTCGCTGTGCAGTCTTGTGACAATGAGGCCCGACAGTTATACAAACATAAATCAACCATAAAAACAATGAGTCTCATTCGGGAAATGTTAATTTGCACATAAAACACCTCCGCACTAAAAAACCTGCTCCAGACTCATGAACGCTGCGTAAAACTGGATTTGATCATAGATGTGTGTGTTCATGAATGCCAATAAATCCAAAAACTGACAGCGCGCTCCAGCTAGTTCATAATTAAAAGACATCCCCGCCCATGAATAGCAAATGAGCACCATATAAGGAAGTGATAATCAGGCTTCTATGACCAGGTGCATCCTGCCTACTTGCAGCATGATGTCAGCAAACAAACAGAGAGAGAGAAAGAGAAAAGATTCCGACACTTTGCTATTTTTTTCTTTTTTATTGTTTATTATTTTTATTGTCATCTGGCCAGGAACTACAACTGGAAATTAGCTATGTTGGCTAAAGCTGCCCTATTTACTGTAAATGCTACAGTCAAAAATGGGGACTGTCCACAATATTATAAACCATTAAACTTAATTTAACTAATCTAAATTTTGGGTTTAGATTAGAGGAAAAGTTTTATTTTCCTCTGTTAGTCGTGGTGTGACAGACACGGGTAAATTAAAGGCCTGAAACAGATGCTGTTAACTCTGTGTCCTCTGTCGGATACGTGTAGTGCTGCTGGAGCACACCGCTAGAAACCAGAAGAAATTCATGCAAATTTTATAAAGTGTTTGAAGATCCAATCGTCACTGAATGAACGTCATCATGCAAGAAAGGCAAAAAGCAAATGGATCACGGCTGAAGTTTCGACATTTTACCGCCATATGTGTATGATATGAATGTGTGACAAATAAATCCTCTTAAATCCTCTTCAAGTTGTCATATTGGCATTTAAGGTGGACTCAATGATTTGCAGCATAACTCATGCATTGAACCACATGCAAGAAACACTCACAGTGATTTTTTTTTTTTTTTCACCAGTAACCATAAACTCTTCATACAGAATCAACCCTTTGGGTTTTTGGAACGGTTAAAAAGGTAAAAGAGAGCTCTCCATTAGGAATGATGTATTATTCAACATGTAGAAAACACGTGGGTTAAGTTAGTGTCAATAATCCATTCACATTTTTAATAAACATAATATAAAGATTAATCTGCTTACTGCCAACTAATGTAGCTACATGTGTTATATTTCTAATCTTTTGTCATGTTTAAATTGAGTTTCTAAGGATTTTGTGCACAGTGAACATAACGGAGCCAAGTGTGAATTAAAAATGTAATTTCTAATAATGACAAGCGATGTTTATGTGCATTTTCTGATTTACACCAGCCTACGAGCTGTCAGGAGCAGGTGTAGATTTTGTTAGTACCTACAAAAAAAAATCTGAACTTTCACAATATTGATGAATGCCAGAAATACACATAAATATCCGTCTGCAAACAGTTTACACACAAATTCAGTCTGCTCATGTTTCATAAATGAGACCCAATGTGTCTTTTATTAAGTGTTATGAGGTTGTTATTAACATGTAGTGAAAATCTTTCCTACATGTTATTCTATCTGACATATCTGGTCATTTTTAAAACAGTTAAAGTAAAAATACACATCAGGCTTCATCATGACAGAGATTCCTCATGAACAACGTTTCATAATATTGGAAATTCAATTACTGGGTTACATGAATGTCCTCATTTAAGTTCCTTCACAAGCATTCAAATCTGTTATCACTGGCTACCAATCATTTCTTTATGTAATAATGTGTGTGTGTCTGCACAGTGAGATGAGAAATGAATTTCACATTTCATTCTGTAATGAGGATAAATGACCAGAGAGTGAAGTTCAGTTTTTTTCAGCTGTTTGTTGAAAGTTTAAGTGTTTTCTGCATCGATCGGCTTCAGTATGTTCTGACTGCTCGTGCCTGTTTGGGTGTTTTTGTCTTTACCTGTAATCTCCACTGGTCTTCCTCTGGAAGGCAGCTGCGCCTGGATCCCCGTGTGTCGACACCGTCACCATCTCAAATCCAACGCTGTACTGCCTGCAGACACACAGACAGAAAAACAGAGATTGTGACTGAAATCATTTCCCATTTGCTAGATAGTGCACTCTATTTACTGTCTGCCATTTTATTTTAATGTTATTTTGGCACCACATGGTGCAGAAAATAACTGTTGTGTGCCTTTACATCTGTCAGGGATGATGCAAAATGGTAATGATATGTTGGTGTCCAAAATATATATTATACTACACATCATAGAGCAAACCTCTGAGTGTCTGCTACATGCAACCAGTGATTTTAGCTACAGTCAAATTCAGAGATCTCACTAATGGAATGACCAAAATGATTAAACTATGTCAGATAATGGTGTTTTCATGTAAGAATACATCATTTTTATTCAGGTTTAAAAATGAAAATATGTTTTCAGAGTTCTGTTGAACTTTACAAAGAAGAATTTATTGCAGGGCTTTAGTACTGCTCTACAAAAAGGTATCTCTGTTCCTGTGAAACCCCATGTAAAGTAATATTGTAATCATTGTAAATCAAAGAGCACATTTAGTTGTACACATAGTTTATTCACTGCAGCATCTAGCGCATCCCGCTCTTTTTTGTGCATTCGTGTTTCTTTTTACTTTATTTTATTCCCCCTTTTGTTGTTGTTTTCGTTTGCCTCGGCAGTGTTCATGCGTGCATTCTGCTTTAACCTCCCCAGCAGTGAGTGGGAGAGGTTAAAATAACAAAACAGTGGCTTTCACTGCGATGGAGGACACTCTCTTTCACACACACAAATTCTGCACAAAAGAAAGAGAAAGACACACAAACAGACTGACTGACAGAGAAGAGACCTCCAGGAACAACTCTCAGCTGCCACCTCTTATCTAGAGCTGCACTGGTCCAAAGAGAGCACACTGGCCTACATTACAATGACACTGACATACAGTAGAATATAGACTGTGCCTGCTTTAAGGCAGAATAATGGCAGTGTCATATTTTATGTTGTGTGTTTTTTTTTTTTAAATGTCACATCATGTGGATATATAATTGTGAGGTCTTTGCATGTTAAGTTT
>JAPXVT010262735.1:0-10455 GCA_029823135.1 Acanthurus reversus | reverse complement strand
TGACGACTCCTCCCCCTGACCGCCTCCCACTTTAGTCATGGACCAATAAGATGCAGCAACATGTTTTTGTCCTCCAATTTCATGTCAAACCTGTTTTCTTTGTTTTTCTCACAGTGACCTCTGTAATGTGATCAGTTTGTTCTGTCTGTTTTTGACCTTCACCTCTTCTTTCACAATTCTTCTTCTTTTTCACATATAAAACGATTGCATGTTTTCTGTGCACACTTTCACTACACAGTCATTATTTTTAATATGTTACACTTTTCTTCACATCTGTGTGTGAGTTGGTTCGAGGTAT
Source organism: Acanthurus reversus (assembly GCA_029823135.1). Taxonomy (NCBI): domain Eukaryota; kingdom Metazoa; phylum Chordata; class Actinopteri; order Acanthuriformes; family Acanthuridae; genus Acanthurus; species Acanthurus reversus. The sequence goes on along the minus strand of JAPXVT010262735.1, from coordinate 10,157 downwards.
CATTGGAAAATCAGTAATTTATTTGTTACTGAAAAATGAAAATACAGTGAATTTGTTTTTTGTCACAAAATGAAAAAGAAAAACACTTTTTTCATGTCAAAATCAAAAAACAGAAAACCAAGTTAAACAGACTTTTTTTTGGTTATGGTCATTCCTTTTGTTTTATTAATTTTTTTAATTTAATTTAACCTTTATTTAACCAGGTAGGTCCCGTTGAGATCAAGATCTCTTTTACAAGGGAGACCTGGCCAAGAAGGCGGCAGCACACATCAACAATTTAAAACATTCAAAATAGCAAAACATTACAATAAATTAAAATGGCCACAATTAAATAAAAACAAAGAGCAGGAGCAAGGGACAGCAGAAAATTGTTAAAAACAATGACACAGTCCAATCATATTTTATTGTCGATCCTTTAGAAAGCGGCGGAAGACATTGAATGAGACAAGTTCAGATAATTTCATATCAGCCTGAACATTGTTCCATGCTGAAGGGGTGGCATAACTGAAGGCCTTCTTCCCCAGTTCAGTCCGAGCTCGTGGAATTACCAAACAGTACGTGTCACTGGACCTTAGGGCATATCAGTTTTCTGCTCTGTGGAGGAGTGAGGATAGATATGAGGGGACCAGACCGAGAAGAGCCTTATAGATCATGAGTAGCCAGTGTGTTTCTCTCCGGGTGCTTAATGATGGCCAACCAGCCTTGGCATAGAGCTGGCAGTGATGAGTAAGGCGCCCACAGCCGGTGAAGAACCTCAGTGCACTATGGTATACAGTGTCCAAAGCTGATAGGCTATTGGACGGGGCACACATATACAACAAGTCACCATAGTCTACTAGTGGTAAAAACGTTGTGACACTAGCAATTTTCGTGCTCACAAAGAGAAACACAAACGGTTTCTGCAAAAGAAGCCAAGTTTTAGCCTGAGTTTTTTTTACCAAGTTTTCAATATGCGATTTGAAGGAGAGTTCCCGATCTAAAAGGAAACCCAAATATTTGTAATTACTGACAACCTCGATTGGGGAGCCACGAGCGGTTGTTACGGACAGTGTATTATCGTTTGAATAGGGAGCTTTTGCGAAAACCATGGTTTTAGATTTGTTGGGATTTAAAACCAATTTAAGACTTTGCAGATGAGCCTGTACAACATTAAAAGCAGACTGTAGTTATTCAAATGCACTAACAACAGAGGATGCACAACAATAAATAACAGTGTCGTCAGCATAAAAATGGTAGGCAGCATTTGACAAATCGCTACAGAGATCATTTATATAAATAGAAAATAAAATGGGGCCAAGGACCGAGCCCTGGGGCACCCCTTTAGTAATCATAAGTGAAGATGATATGACATTAGCCATCTGAACACTCTGAGTCCTGTTGGACAGATAATCAGCAAACCAGGTAGATGCCTGATTTGAAACGCCAATTTTCTTCAGGATACTGATCAATATCTTGTGGTCGACCGTGTCAAATGCCTTAGAGAGATCAAAAAAAAGGGCAACACACACTTTTTTAAGATCAAGCGCTAAAATTAAATCATTTAAAACCTTCAGGGCAGCGGTGACTGTACTATGTAGCTTCCTAAAACCAGACTGAAAATTATTTAAAATATTGTTAGAATCTAAGAAATCTTTCAATTGCTCACTGATAATTTTTTCCAAAATTTTTGCAACAATGCATAGTTTGGAGATGGGCCTGTAGTTATTCACGTCTGATGGGTCTCCCCCTTTTAACAGGGGGAGGACAAAGGCAGATTTTTGGAAAAGTTTCTACCATTGAACCTTTTCCAGTCTTTTGGGAGTTTGTTGGTATTGAGGATAAGATTAAAAATGTGAGTCAAAGGCCCAGCTATATGGTTGGCAGCCACCTTCAGAAAGAAGGGGTCCAATCTATCAGGGCCATCAGCTTTTTTTCCATCCAGGCCAGTTAGGGCTTTACGCACCTCAGACTCGGACACACATTCAAAGTAGAAGCAATTGTCCGTGAGGCTACTTACAGCCTCAGGATCGTTGGCCCCGTCAAAATTTGATTGATCGGGGTTTTCCTTATCAAATAAATGACCCGCAGAGACAAAAAGCTCATTAAAAAAATTTAGCATTGATGAATTATCAGTCAAATTAACAGAGCCTTTAACCAAAAAATTTGGTGCTTCATTTTGCTGAGAAGCTCCAGATGTCGACTTCACCACCATTTGTAATGTTTCTTTTTCGGTTGAAAAATTACAATACCAGAAATCAAAAACACAAGTTTTTGTTTTTGGATAATAAAAAAAAAAAAAAAGAAAAAAGAAAAAATATATGTAGTTTCTGTCTAAACCAAAAACCAAAAATCAAATCAAACTAACAGTTTAATATTTGTTTTTGTATATTCCTGTTATCCTTTTTCCTTTTGAAGAAATACGCAAGGAAAATAAAGTCATGTGACCCACAAGTAAAGGTAAACACTTCAACATAAAAGCCCAAATGATCTCACAGCAAATTTTTAACAATATAAAAGCACATATATACAAGCACTTGATATGTAACTTGTGAAATCAATACATGACTAAACAAACAAAAACATTTTAAAAAAAGCAAAACAAATAAATAAAGGACGCAAGGAATAGGCAACCCTGGTTGATGAGTCTTTGGCGTCCATTGTTATGCATTTATCCAAGTACAGAGCAAGAGATGATGGGAGCATTTTTGGTGTAATACAGATCGTAATATACTTCAACCAAAGTAATTATTGTGTATGCAGCTGGTAGTGTTAGCACTGATATTTGTTTTGGTCTTCCGACATGATGGGCCTGCTGAAGTAGATGCAAAGAAAGTGAAGCTGATGTTCTGACGATCTACCAGTATATGGCAGTGTAAGTGTGTTGTGTGCCTGGTTGATATTTTTGTTAACTTCTTGCTCATCCGACAGCAACATGTGTGGTATATTTTAACGTAGCCAGCAGGTGAGCCACCTATTCATGAAAAGTAAATAAATTGTGAGTTACTTTAAACAATAAAGGTGGAAATGAAAACTGAGGGAGTTTTAGTGACTGATGGCCCTGTGCAGATCATCGCATGCCAATTCCCTGAGGAGGGCACTTCAGCTGCAGAACAGGTAGGCCGAAGTATGATGTCATTACATGTAAAATATTTAGCCAATATGGAAATAAGGTTGTAAAATGCAGGATATCTGGCTTTGTGTGTGTGTGTGTGTGTGTGTGTGTGTGTTGGCTCATATTGAATAAGTTTTGTACACTGCATGCAAACTTGTAGCCAAACATGTCACCACCAGTCATTTTCTAAAACTCTCAAGAGTCTGTATCATGCAGCTGTAAGAAGTTACTAGTAACGTGACATGAGCTCTCTGATGCTGATTGACTCTATGTAACATAGTTTAGCACAGTCACCTCTTCTTTGGACCCCAGCTGTAGCTACAGGTAACATTACAGTGAAATGTTTGGATAGCACAGGATTCTAATTGATGTAGCCGATTGTTAGCAGATATTAATGCAGATTTTAATGCTCTATATGTTCTTTTATCTATGTGTCTATCTATCTATCTAGATATATGGATATATAGATTTACCAATCCACTATATGTGTGTGTTTAGTCAGTTGTAATCTATTGTTGTTTAAAAACGTTAAACTGTGAAAATGTCATTGGATGTCAGGATGCATGTCAGTGCTCATCCCTGACGGAGGCAACTGTCTTTGGACGTCCAGAAGTCACACGCCCACTGGGGACGATGATTGGATGTGTGGCCTTCGAGGTTTGCAGCGTCTGTCCCTCTGATGCTGGAAACCAGCTGCTCTCACACAGAAAAAGTGGTACGACCTTTGAACTCTTTAAATGTGCATAGCATTGTTCCCTGGTTTTTGATGTGTATGTATGCTAAAGCTGTGCAGGATTAGTCCTGCACCACTCGTGTATAGATGTGTAAGGGTGTGTTGTTAAACTGAAACTCACCCACAGTGTCGTGGTTAAAGTTGAATGAATTTTCATGTCTATTTTCTGGCCTGTGACTTCAACACCAACCTCTTCCATGTCGGTAACTATAAATATGGCTCATGCAGACAGATGGTAATCAAGTTTAATTAGAACTGTAACAGGATTTACCTGTGTATTTGGCAGAGGGCTGGTCATACGTCCAAAAACCTTCAAGCAGTTGGTGTTCCCGCTGTGAACCACATTCCCTGCATCGGTCAGGAGGTGCTGAGACCTTCCAGGAGGTACATCTGCATTTAAGCTGCTGGCACTGGTTTCTAGTAAAGTCATAGGAATGCCAGTGGTTTAGTCAGAATGATCAATCATGCCAGATCTAAAAATGTAATAATTGTGTTAAGTTTGAAAGATCAAGCTGTAGCCAACCTGGAATAAATCTCTGCAGGCGCAACTGAAAGGACTCCAGGGACGTGGATGTACACCTGTACCTGGTGAGGATGATCCTCCCCTTGTAGGTGGTGTCAGTTTGAGTGTACAGACGTATCTCTGGAACATCCTGAATACACTTGACGTGTTGCCGCTGAAGACGCCAGATGTGTTCCATCCTCACCCTGTTAGCAGAGGGGGGCCCAGGAGGTCTCTTCCTCCGTCTCTCATGAGCTTCTGCAGCAGCTGATCGCAGGGCAGACGGTGGTGTCCTCTCCACAGGTTCTCTGTCTGCAGTATGAGACAGATCAGCCACATGTCCAGTCTGATTGTAAGACCAGGCCACTCTACAAACCTTGTCTGCAATGTGCTCAGTCCTGTGTCCACGCCGCAGTGACAGTCAACACAGAGGACGTTTAGAGGAGCAACACAAGCCTGACTTCACGTGATCCGCCACCATCACATCAACACCTGCTTCCTGCTCAGCAGTGAGGACACCAATGAGGATCTGGTCAATCTGGTTCCTCACAGACGTAATCCAGAGTGCAGTCCCCTTCATTATCCCAAGAAACTTCTTTGTGATCTGAACTGACATACAAAGGAAAGCAACGACTGAGAAAATGTTTTCATTAGTTCACCTTATGTTAACTGACCATCAGTGGCAGAAAGTAACTAATATAACAAAGTACATTTACTGCACTTTACTGCACTAATTTCCACAGACTAGATAACAGAAAAAGGAAACATTCTTGAATGAACAGGTGCTGTGTGACGTTGAGTGGTCATGTGACATGCGTGTAGTTGGCTGGAGAGCAGAGCTGCTACGGAGCTTATGCTGCACATGTGGACGAGGAGCGTCTCTGATTCAAGACTCCGTCTTAAATCAAAGACGCAGCAACGTGAATGCAGCCTAAAAGGTCTAACTCAGCACAATATGCCCCTATGTCTAATGGCTACGGTCCCGCCCCCTTCTACTGCTGCTGCAATCAAGTTAAACAGGAAAAGTTGAAAACGAAAGTGATCTTTTCTCAGAGTGTCAGTAGATTGTCAGGACGTTAACAAATGAGCTGATGTCCTGAATGTGATGTTGAAGTGTGAGTTCTCTGAGGAGCATATTGAAGAGGACTTTGTGGTTGTTTTCAGAGGAAGATGAAGATGTTGTTGGTGTTTGTGATCCTCGTGCACGGTAAGATAACCTTCCTCCACCTGATCTTCATCTTACTGTCATGAGCCTAAAGGCCAGTGTCAGTAATTAACTCGCGAGGTAACTCAGAACTTGCTTGAATATTGAAGATCTTATTTTTCACATGCAGTTACACACTGCCAGTTAAAACAAGACAGTGACTGATAAAAGAAGAAATAAAAACAAAAGCGGCCGACCGTGGAGAAGTGAGTGTCGGCTGGTTTGACAGCAGTCCACAAATGGCAGGTGATCATAGAAAATACTAATAATAATTGCCATCTAATAATAGTGTTGTAATAGTCCATAAGAGGGGTGTCACGATGCAAGCCTATAGTTCACACCTACAGACAAAATGACCTGGGAGCTCTAAGAGACGTCTGATGGAGGAGCTGCAGACATCCCAGTGACATCAAACATGTTTGAAATTTGGTCCCTGCCCTCGGAGGCATCGGGGCTCCCCAGCCAATGAGAACAGACCCGGGCGGATTCAGCGCAGGAGACCGGAAGACCCGCTGGATTATTTCCAGGGATGGTACCGAGCCCCGGTATTAAACGGGCCCCGGGGCTTCATTATTCAAGACCGCAGTATCAACAAGCTCCGACCTTTGAACGGTTCTGCTGTCGCTACTGGAGCAGTCGCGTTTTTTTTCTCTCTCCACCAGTTAAACGTTTTCTTGCACATTTATGTCACCAACTCCGTCAAATTTCCGTCTGTGTGTGATATATTTCCGCTGCTCTCACAGAAGAAGAGAGACCTGTCTCTCTGTCAGCAGCTCACCTGCCTGTCTGCTGTCTGTGTGAGCGGAGTGCAGGGGGGCGGGGCTGTTGTCCCAGTGACACACACACAGGTTGTGTGACGTGTGAGCCCTCACCGGAGCGTCATCGGAGCCCTGTCTTGTGTCTCGTAGTCTGACAAACACATCGACTCCAAGACAAAACGAGTACAAGTCTGAAGGTCTGTAAGAGTGAATGAAAAAAGAAGTTTGACATTTCATTGAAGAAATGTCAAATATTTTTTGTTTTTTCTGGAAGCAAAAACCCATTAGTCATGTTATTGGGACAAATACCAGAAGATATCAATAAGAATGATTCCCACTTATTTCTGATTATAAGGGTAGAAATGCTCGAACAAATGACAAGGAGCTGGTTAAAAAATGATAAATATAATTTTTTTTCTCCTTTTCTGTTTTGTTGTTTTTGTTTTATATTTTGTGTTTTTCTTTGACATGTATGCTATATAATTTTTTTTCAAAAAATGCAAATTAAAAAAAAGAAAGATATCAGTTTGCCTTTAGAGGACACACACACACTCTTACACACACAAACACGAAAGCAGTTTAAGTGACATTTCTGTAAAGTTGTGGTTCATAAAGACCTCATCATGTTTTCTGTACCTATTGCAATCTTTTAAAATAAGTTCCTTCATTCATGTAATAACATAATATAAAACTTGAGTGTTTGGCCCTTTAATATGTTTCTGTGTGAGCCTTTAACCGGAACAAGTGAGACTCCTACATGAACATAGAAAAAAACAATTTTCAACTGATATAGGGGCCCACCTCTAAAATCAGACTGCCCTGTTTATAGATCATATTAATATTATTAATAATAATATATCCACAATAAATATGGCAGCTCCTGTTTGCATAATACAATATTATTTTTAAGCCAATATTATTGTCATTTTTCGAGAAAGAGAAGCTCAGGTGATTGTGAGCTACAACACATTCTCATTGGGGCAGCTTTTGCGTGTCCATGCCCAGGGGCCGATTTTCTCACGATCCGTCTGTGCTGGAACCACGCTACGAAATGCCAAGCAGGTCACATCTCACCACAAAGCTGTTGCCCTCCATGAATGATGATGTTAAGGAAAAAGTTACTGGAGGTCTGAGCGGTGCAGATTTAGTGGCCTTAACGACAGACTGCTGGACCTCCAGAGGAACACATGACCATCACAGTACACTACATAAATGATGATTGGGAAATTGAAAATCCAGTTCTTCAAACTCGCCCCATCTGTGAAGCTCACACAAGTGAAGATTTGGCACAAGTGCTGAGGGAAGCAGTAGTGGAATGGAAACTGGACGGACCGAATGCCTCCATCCCTGTTACAACAGATAATGTAAAGAACATCGTCAATGCCTCAAATGCAGCTGGATTGTCACCGCATATTGGATGTTTTGCGCACACGGTGAACCTGGAATCCCAGAAGGGGTTGGGAGTAAACCAGATATCCCGTCTTTTGGGCAGAGACAGGAGGGTGGTCACTTTTTCCCACAGGAGCACGACTGCAGCAGCTGTCTTAAAGTCCAAACAAGAGATGCTACAGCTTCCTCCTCACAAGCTGGTTCAAGACGTCACCACAAGGTGGAACTCCAGCTATGACACGCCCACACGTTACTTATAGCAACAAGCTGCTGTATGTTCTGCACTCACAGAGACAGACATAAAAGAAGAGTGCCAAAGACCTTATCACCCTCTCAGATCATGATGTGAGTGTTGTGGAAGATGTGTGTCAGGCACTGAAGCCCCTGAAAACAGTCACAACCTTGCTGAGTTCTGAGCAGCAGCCTACTGTGTCTATGGTCATGCCCCTCAAACACACCATCCTGACATCTATGAAACACAGAGACACAGATTCACAGATTGTCAAGGATGTTAAATCTGCTATATGAAGAGAGGTATTCAGACCGAAGACTTCAACAGCTCCTGAATGAGAGCACTGCCTTGGATCCTAGGTTTAAGTCTTCAGCCCACCTGGGTGACTTCTCTCGGACTGAGATCCTCAGTTCTCTGGTGGAGGAAATCTTGAAAGAGCATCACACACAGGTATGTGGCAAATTTAAATGTAATGAAATTTCTGAACAGTAATAACAATGCAAATTAATCTTATGATTAAGAACACAATGTTGAATAATTATTTTGGAAAATAGTTATATTTGATTTAACACATTAACATTTAATTTAATTTAATTTTAATATTTTTATGAAATATCACAATAACATTTCTGTTTGTTGTTGTCACATCTAAGTGTCATATGTGCCTTTCCATTACCTCAAACAGCTGTTTTGGGTGACCTTGTCTTTTCCAGACTGGGGCCTCAGGAGAAGGGACCAGCCAAAACCCTGCAGAGGATCCAGAAACTGCAGGAACCAGTGGAGGCACCTGTGGATTCAAATCCACTGAAAAGATGGAAAGACGATGAGCGTCAGTGCACAAATTTGTCCAAGCTCTCCAAACGTTATCTTGCTGTACAAGCAACAAGTGTGGCAAGTGAGAGAGTGTTCTCAACAGCAGGGGACATTGTGACTGCTCAGAGAGCAGCCCTCTCTCCAGAGAATGTGGACATTCTCATCTTCTTAAAAAAGAACTTGAAAATGTAAAAATTACAGGTGTCTTGTCTGGCCATGGAAATGTAAATAGTTAATATTTTGACAACCCAAAGAGCAGCTCTCTGTCCAGATAATGTGAACCACACATCCTTCTTTAAGAAGAATTTTAAGAGGAAAAATGAAAAAATACAGTTGTCATTCTCAGGGGATGAAGAATAGTGAACTGTGTGGTATGTTTTCAACTTTTAGGATACAGAAAGACTCTTAATTGTTCAATGATGACAACAGACATGGCTGTTTTAATTTTGTTTTTGTTTTATTGTAAACTTGAATGGCATCTGCTGCAAAGAGTGCACACTGCAGTTACACAAGAGAGTCACTAGATGGCAGGTTACCTCAATGACTTCTTTTGTTTAAAGTTATTTTCCAGAGTTATTGTTACATTTATATTATTAATAGATTATTTAACTTTGATAATAAGGCCTTAGTGTGGAACATTGCAAACGAATGATGAAGATTATATTACTTATGACACCATGTAGACCATGTTTTGAAATAAGAATAAAAAATTAAATGAGTTATTATAACATAAAACCAATGATTCTAGACTGGACTAGAAATGGTATAGACATCTGTGTTAAAACAGAGAGAAAAATAAAAATTTGAGAATCAAATCGAATCAAGGATTTAGAGAATCATGACACCCCTCATCCAAGACACATGAAATAAGGCTGCTGTGATTGAACCTAAATACGGTGGCCCTGAAGTGCCAGTCACAATCACAAAATGAAAACACAACTGCATAATGTAAAACACAACAACAGATCACAAAACACGAATGCAAAACCGCAAAGACTGAAAACACAACAACAAAGCGAAAAAACAACCACAAAAATGGAAAAAAAGGAGGACAAAATGGAAAAAATTGTTTTTTATTCAATATTGAAAGCTAAATTGTACTCTTGCCTGGTCATGAATTCAACATTTTTATTGTGTTTGCGGTTGTGCTTTTGTTTTGCTGTCATGTTTTCCTATTTGCAATTGTGTCTTATGGCTTGTTGTTGTGTTTTACTTTTTGCAGTTGTGTTTTCATTTTGTGATTGTGATTGGCACTTCAAGGCCACCATACCTATCTGTCTGTGTGACTCCACAGTTTCCCAGCATGCCTCAGCTGTGGAGCTGTATGAGGGGGAGGAGTTTGTCCTGCTGCCCTGTGGGTTTCCTACTTTTGACATGGACGACCCCACAGTGGTGTGGAGCCGTGACGACCTCAATCCTTCTACTGTCCACCAGC
>JAPXVT010261961.1:0-10461 GCA_029823135.1 Acanthurus reversus | reverse complement strand
ATAGTGTTGGCATGACTATGACAAAGATGACACCCATCAGCAGAGAGGCAGAGAACAATCTATGCCCTTTTGTGAGCTCCACAAATTGCCCTCCTTATAGAAAAGCATTGATTTAAAAAAAAGGTCAGAGCCTGGTGAGAGCAGAACACAGAGCATATTGACAATGCAGTTAAGAGGACTTGTGAAAAGTGCTATTGATGACCATAGAAACATCACCAGGAAAAGGGTATTCCTATTTTGTATCTGACTTACAGCAGCACTTAGAGATACACAGCTTTCACAACACACAGCATTTATCATTTCTCTCCGCCTCTTAAATGCTGACAGCTACTTTAAGCTTGAATTTCCATAAGCTGGGCACATGGAGTGTGTCATATCTGAGTGTTTTCATATAAAAATGTGGAAAATAATTATGAGGAAATACATCAGGCTCTACTGACATTTAAGCTCAGCCTTTTCTCAATTGGCACAGCCTTTAAATTCCCTGTAGCAGGGGCACAAACAGTTAGCATTTTTCACTCTGCTTTCGGGCAGCCAGAGAAGTCATTTATGGAGAGATTAAGGAGCATTTAAGACAGAATGAAATCACTTTGAGCCATGGTCTCTTTATTGCTGGCACAGGCCCTGAGCAGACATCAGCCTCTGTCACACCCATCATTCAAATACTGTTATATTCCCCCATGCACAAAAGAGCAGATACACACAAACACACACAAGCCCTCGCTGTGCACCCTGGCTCTTCATCGGTCATCAAAAGCTCTCCGTCTTTGCCGTTCTGCTCTCTTCTCGCCGCACATCTGAACATTTTTGCCTCTTTTTCTCTTTGAGATATCTCTCGTAGTCAAAGTTGAATTTTTATGACATCTCTCTCTGGCATTTGTTTACATTGAGTTCACTCAGATTATTTATTTTGGTTTCCACTGATCCTAATATGAAGCTCTCATTGCAAACATCAAAGGGCCAGCTGGCAGAGATGCATCTTGGGTTGAACTCCTCAAGGTAAATGCAAGCAGGCCCCAGTCAAACTTACCACTGTCAGCAGTATCACACACTACATATAAAAAGACTCCAGTGAATCTCAGAAGTATTTTTACATACCAGCTAATAAGCATCAGTAGCAGCAATAGAGTCATAGCACCAGAAGTGTGTATTATTAGGGCTAGAGGGCTCTCTTAACTTCAAGCCGGATCTAAATTATGGGTGTACATCTGTACAATAATTAAATGCTCAATTGATCTTGTCCTTTACAGCCCTGTTGGGTGAAAAACACACTTCATGAGTGCATATGGGGATTGCTTAACTGTTTAGAAACTGCAAAGGGTAATTAGGCATTTTACTACCTAAAGTAAGAGGCGTTCGAAGTTTTAATTTAAATAAGGATCTACTGTATCGCCTATGAAATTCTGGGGCTCTTTCGAGCTTTTTTTATGATGCACACTGAAGCTCCAGCAAGGGAGAGGGTTCATCTACAGAGAGAAAAAATGAGAAATACAATAAGAATGAGGTGAGTAACAGGCTACCTCTGAGGTTGCTGAGTGGGTGAATCACTAAATACTCTGAGGCAGTATATGTGTAAAACAGTTTTTCTCTTATTGATCAAAATGAAAGGCCATAGTGGTAGAAATACTCAAGTCCTCCAAGTAAAACTATCAATACCACAGTTTAAATTATTTAAAGCTGCAGTAGGTAACTTTGGGGTAATTATCAATATTTTTTTGTGCTCTATTAGGAAAAATGTAATAATACCCATAGACAGCTATTAGCAAGTGACATGGTTTGAGAGTATCGCGAGATCTGTGTTTTCCCATACCTCTGTATTCAGGATTGGTAAAAATCCTATCGCTCCTGCTCTATTTGCACAATCAGTGGCGCTCTCTGTATTCTCTGCTGATAACAGTGTCGGCACGCAACACCATCTGTCGGCTCAAGCTCGGGCTGAGATGGACCAGTTTACTCTGCTGCCACTTTCCCTGCAACCGTTTTACCTCGGTTCAAACTGGAATTAAAAGACAGAGCGACAGCAAACAGAGCTGCTTCCCAACAAGTCTCATGCAACAGCAAACATTAGCTTGTTAGCTCGTTAGCAGAATTTACCTACTGCAACTTTAATTACAAGTCCTGTGTTTAGAATCCTTCTTCTGTAAAAGTGTTAGTAGCCAAATGCACTCAAAGTATGAAAAGCTTTAAAGAAGAGCTTCTGTATTTTCAACCTGGGCACTATTTCTCCATATGTGTTCCCGTTCCTGTTCCCGTTCCTGATGAAGACAACTATTTTGGAAGTTGGTCCAGTACTTAAGAAGTCCAATGAAGCTGGCAGCTGAGAAACAAGCTCAAACGGGATTCTTGCAGACAAATGCACGCTGTCAAAGTTACTTGTTTTTACCACTGATTAGCTCAGATCAATAGTGCAAGTGTGTGATAACAGCATGCAAAGCATTTCTCTTACCCTTCGCTTTTCCCAGGCTGTGTGTAACCAAATCTCTTTCGGAAATCTGGTCATCTGCTCGTCAAATTGTAGGAGCTCATCATTCGTGCACTTGGGCTCTAATAAATATAGGCGGCCATTAAAATCATCAACACTCTCAAAGTCTCAAAATGACCAGCCCTGCTCTGATCCTCTCTTAGTAATGGCTGCTCCGTTATCCTACTGCAATACCTGAGATCCAGCGAGAATGAGACTTCAGACAGAAATTTGGTTACACGCAGCTCGGAACAAGTGAAGGGTATGAGAAATGATTTGCATGCTGTTGTCACACACTTGCACTATCAATCTAAAAAAAAAAAAAAAAAAAAAGCACTTTTAGTGCACACACACACACACACACGCACAAGAGGAAATAGGGCCCAGGTTGAAAAATACCGAAGTTCTCCTTTAACTGTTTAGTCTGCAGAAAAATGTATTTTGTATTTGCAAAAGATTATATATGACATGTTTCAATTGGTATTACTGAAACATCATTGGCAAGCAGGCGATGTCTTGAAAACTTGCTAATCACAGCAATGAGTTGCTAATTTACTCACCCAGCAGAGCCAAGTTATCATTTATTTGGAATTTTGTCTCTGTAAGTCCAATTGGCATCCTCTATTACAACTATTTTACCAATTCCCAGTGGACATGTCTTGCTCTTTAGCTGCTAAAAACACCTTGTGTGGAGGAGTATGTCAAAGAAATAAAAATGGAAGCCTGAATGAGACAGTCTCGTTGCTCCCTGGGACCAGCTCTGTTTTGTACAGTAGACCTCACTCACATCAGACTTCTAAGAGTGCCTAGGGTTTATTTTTGTCACTATCCGTTTGAAGACCTTCAAATAAGTATTGAAAAGCCATAAATTGTGAATGGACACCTAACCTTATCGATGGCAGGTTTTCTCACCCACGACTAGACCTCACCTAGACACATCTTTTTTGCAAGGGCCCATGGCCAAAAAGACTTGGAAACATTAGTTTAATCTATATATAATATCATCCTCCCATCAAATGAAGATAGAAGGAGTAGAAAGTGCGATATTTCATGCTAAACTGTAGTCGAGTAGGAGTATAAAGTAGGACTAAGTGTACACATAAATGTGCAAATGTACACAGTCAGTTCCCACGGCTGATGTTACAGTCCCTTTGGGTGTTGGTAAAAAGGTTTAAATAGATGTTTGCTTTAAAAGGACTGACTGAGTGAAATCATTACTGGTGCTTTGGGTCGGAGCAGTTTTGTTTCTCCTGTTCTCCTCTGGGGGCTGTTAGTAGAATACAGTAGATCAGTCCATCTACTGCCGTTCAATCATACATTTTGCTGACGCCTCTCACCAGCCAGGCTTCTCGAGGGGATCTCACCCCAAGTAGAGCCTTTCTTCCGGAAGGTTTTGGAAAAACCCAGTCCAAATCTTTTTCAAGTGTACAAGGCTCAGATGTTTTAGATGTGGGTATTGCTCCTCTGCACCCCCCCATCCCTCAATTCTCCCACCTCCTTCCCCTTGTGGCATCTCTTTCCTCCTTTCATTCCCAGCTCCACTCTCAGGAAACAGTAGATGTGAAAATGTCTGTGAGATTTTTGTTTTTATTTTCTCTTCTCGCCTTTGGAAGTCTTTCACAGAAGAAGGACTTAAACGCAGCATGATGCGTGGGTTGCAGTATCACAGAGGCAGTAGAAGGAAGGTGTGATACCAACCCTGCAGGCTTAGATCGGATCACACGTCGTGCTTTTCAGCCCTGGTCTGTGGTTTGGTTGGATTCAGTTTTTGTAGCCCACTCGTCCTAACTTGCAGCACCTAAAGTTTTGAGGGAAAGTTAAAGAAAACAAAAGCAGTTTCTACTTTTCTACGTCTGGCTTTTACCTGACATACTTTGCATTTCACTGCTGTCCCTTTCTCTTTTATTCTACCTGCTCTCATCTGTAGCGGCCGCAGATAAAGGTATACCAACACTGTCAGCAGTTCCTCAATGAATTCCCAACAAGCTTTAATTTTCAGACTCATCCATAATTCACCAACAGAGGGCAGCGCACAGTGCAGCATCTAGCTGGATTAAAGGCCCAAGTGCTGTATCTTTTCCTCTCAATTTATTTGAAAATATTTTATATTCATTGAAAAGGCAGATTAGACATCCAGTTTCAATATGTTGAAAAGAAAAGAATAAGACAGGATGGGGCACTGATGCCTGGAAGGAAATATTGAATAAAAACATCAGTATCGATGGCTGTGAGGTTTTTTTGGATTTTTTTAATTTTGTTTTTTGACTGTTTTGGCTTAGCACAAGTCTGGAAACAGCTGACCAGGGTCTGTTTAAAGGCAAATCCCACCACTAATCAACAATTTTTTAACTTGTCTGTTTAACCTGTACAAAAGTGAAATGTAAAAATGATTGTGTGTGTTATGTGTGTGTGTGTTATGTATGTGTGTGACAGGTGTCAAATTATTTCTTGACCAGCAGCACTGACTTCCTGGAGTCCATGAGGTTGCCAGTTTGTATCTAGAAAGCTTTTGAGCAAGTTTAACTTCAGGGCTACAGTATGTTGGTCGGCTCGCCAATGTCAGTCAGTCTCTTCTTCCTCTCCTCAAGTCTTTCTCTCCCTCTCTTTTATCCCTCCCTTCTTTTGTTTCCAGTCACAGTCTCAGTCCCATCAGTACCTCAGGGCTGACATGTCCGCTGATGCTAACAAATGACGAGCGTCCCCACTGACAGCAAGTCCATCTGTCTGTGTCAGAGTAATTGAATTTCATAAATATAATCAGAGGGGTCTGTTTTGAAGGGACCTGTAGTGTATTGTGTCCTTTGCATTATGGCTGTGTATAATTTCACACATAACAGACACAGAACAGAATACAGTCACATTAACAAGAGCAAGCACAAGTATGATTACCGGAAATCACAGACAGGCATTAGTTTTTTATCTGGTGAGTAATGAACTGAGAATATGCTTCAGCTTTTGTCTTGAAATCTAATAAGAAGAGGAAGTTGCCAGTGGCATACATGACTGATCGGGTAATGTAGGACAACTGATGCTCCTTTTCTGGCGCCATGATGATTTGTTCTGGCCTGAAAAGGAATTATGTTTAAAAACTCTACAAGACAATTTGGCATTACTCAAGTGACTGAATATACTGCAGGCGAGGTGCCACTATTGATCAAAGCAAAAATAAAACAGAAAACACTGGAGGTACTGAAGGCGAACAGACTTAGATCCCATTTATTATCGGCCAAAGCAGGGCCACAGTTTTCCCACAGACCAGTAAATGCAAATTTAGCATTAACTGTATGTTCTGCTGAAACAGAGGCTTCAGACGAACCATATGCTCAATACAAAGCATCTAATTATATGTTAAATGTGCCGATCTTTGACCCAAGAAGCTCCCTCAGAGGAATAGTTAATCCCCGTTGAAGCAGTTTGAGGAATTATTGATCCATAGGCCCATCAAGATTTGCTCCATAAGGAGGTTATTGACCAAAGTATCTCAAGGGTCCTTCCACTGGGGCTACAAACTTGAACTACAGAGAATAAAAGAAAAACTCCAAATAGACCACACAACATTACGATGGTGCTCTCAAAAGAGGTTATCTCCGTCCGTGGCCGACAGCGCACCTCGATCAGGACTTTCCCAATGCTACTACAAGTAGAGTGTGAGCCACAACATTTTTTCAGTAAAAAGTACAAACTTATGAGGATTAATTTGAGGCAATGTTCTCTCCATATCTGATCCATCTGAGATCATCATGTTTTCAATTAACACCTCACAGGAAAAGCAATCTCTCAAATATCATTTACTTTTTTTTTTATTGTAAAGGTGCATTCAGACAGAAGGCAATGAATGCGATGAACGCCACAAGATTACACATAAAGTCAATGTAAAGACGCAAGTAGATGCAATGTTACTTCGGGTGACGTGAACCTCGCGATACACACGATGCAAATCACACGATGTGGCGTCCATCGCCTACATCGCCTCATCACGCATGATTGAAAATATTTGACTTTTCAGGCAACATCGCGTGACACTGTGCCGTGACAGCCAATCGGTGTTACAATTCACTCAACGTCACTGACATCTGGACGACAAGAATGTTGCGAGCAGCACCTGTGTCCAAGCCAAGTTTAGCCTCAGAGACAAATAAATTCTAATTCAACTTCTAATTCTAACAACTACAGCTGTGTGTGAATACCATGGAGCTGCTACAACACAACTTTATACACCACAGGATTATCTTATGAACTTAGACACGACATTGTGAAGTTTTTTCTGGGACTTCCACCAATGATACTGTGCAGAAATGATGATTAAATCGACCATGTTTAATGACAGAAAATGCCAAGCCCCCCTTCTTCCTGATGCTACTAACATTAGCTAACGCTAACTGTGGCTGCACAGAGCTGTTTGACTAAACTTAACAGGCTTTTTAAGGTGACACTGTTAAATTTTCCTTCTAGTGTTAGGACCTCCACAACTAATGGCTGTAATTAGACAGCAAATGATCAAGCGACGTGATACTGGCCTTCTTTGCAATAAACATTGCTTCACCGCCTTTGGTCTGAATACACCTAAAGACTAAAAGTTGGAAATAACAGGACAGGTGACTACATGTTACTGGCTCCCTTTGGCAAGCATCTGAAGGGATGACTGATTTCTGCCAAGCTGCAAAACCTGTCTTTAAGATGAAGAACCAGTAATTGCCTGATTCACTAAATCTCTTATGGTCACGTCCTGATAGATTTCATTTCCAAAACAATTGATAGTTTGTCGCACCTGCTGTGCATTGGGACTTGCAACCTGGGACGTAAGGGGAGAGACAACGTATGGCAGATTTAATTAATATGAACCATCTCCTCATCTGCCTCCATGCAGACGCTTTAGGCCTGGAGGACCCCGCAGACCTCCTGCGTTGTTGGTTTCATTGGCGTCTCTAGACCAATTCACTTTGTTAGGTTCACCATACTGAATTAATTAGTATGCTATCTGCCCACCTGAGCCTAGAGTTCACCTGCTTCCACTCAAAGCTGCTAACCTGGGCTAAAGTTCCAAGAAAAACATTTAAAAATTTGTTTGTAAGTTGTCTTTGTGTTATATTGTCCCTGACTTGCAGAAAACAACCTGAAAAATTTGATGTGTCCTTTTTGAGATTAATCATTGACTTTCGGCTAAGATGTAGAAGCTTATTTAATGGATACCCCAGATAAATGGTTGTCTTTGAGGCACTGTTTGTGGGCTATGTGGCCTTTTTTTCTCTGTTCTGCCAAGAAGAGTGCTTCTTTAATGGATTTGAACACTAAACTGATGAAGGAGCATTTATTGGCTTATCAGGACAAATCACGTTTTTGAGCAGCATCTTACAATCTGTTCTCCCGCCTGTAATGGGATAAACAAAATGGCCTTGTCTCAAATGGAAGAGTGTGTGAATCCACCATTGCCAATAGAACATATATATAATAAAGAATTGCTCCTGCACATGGTTTTCAAAAATTTGATTAGAAAGATTGAGCCCTGTGCCCGCTGGCATGTTAAGCCCCTCGCTTAACTTTAAACCCTTACTTGCATACATCAAAAAAAATAAACTGAGCTTGTGTGCACAGTGCAACAAAACATAATTTTAAAACGAAAAATGTAATCTTGTTTGCGTAAATGGAATTAAATAAGCAATGTCCAGATGTTTCAAGACAAGACATCCAAAGCCTGAAGCTTTAACACTACTCTGCCTTTAGTGTGGACTAAACTGTCTGAACATACACAGTGCCCAAAATAGAGAAGCAGGAAAATATTGAGATTTTATGGAGGGGTAAAAGACAGAAAAAAAGTTTAATATCATTTTGTTCCTCCCTCCGGTGCTCCAGTGTTTCATCTGTGCACAAAATCACTCCGGAGATGATGTAGTGAGAACGAAAACACAAATATCATCATTCACCATCTGGGAACATGACAGCTATTTTTAACAGCACAATCTAATATATGCAACATCTTTGAGTTATCAAATAAGATCGCCCCAAGGAAATGATAGAAAAACAGCATTGATTGGGAAGCCAACACAGTGCTCCTTCATTATTGACTGACCCTGCTGTCAGCACACAACCCGACAAGCTATTCACTCTGGAAATACAAAGAGTAAAGCTGAATAATCCAGTCATCAAACGATTGGCAGTTTGAGATCAATCCTGGGTGATTTTCAAACAGATGATACTAATTTAGTTGAAATAAACAATATACATTTAAATTTGAATACTGAAAATCAAATTCATTAGCAGCCAGGAAGGAAAATTAAGAGGAATATATTAGCAAAAAAAAAAGATTTTTTAATCTTGTCATTCAGTATAAAATTAACTCATTGCTTTTATTGTAAGAAAATAATGAATTCAAACACATGAGATAAACAAAATCCAGAATGGTCAGACTGTTGACCATTTCCATATTCCGTGATAATATAAAGGGCTTTTAGAAAGATGGAAAGAACCATAAAAAATCTCTTGTTCATTTGCCGTGAAAGATGAATACTCACTGTGTCAGCCGTGCAGCACATGAAATACTTTCCATTTCTCTGAGAAATACCAAAAATCCACCATAAATTGACTGAACAGGAGACTCATGCTGACTGGTGAGAGTGGGGTCCTAACTTACACAACCATGGTATGAAATCTTCTTTTACTTATCATCTTTTCATGCACAGATGTAGACTGGTTCTAAGAAATCCCAAAACTGTGGGAAATGAACCAATGCAAAAATAACATGATTCTAATAACGCTTTATGAAACTGAGAGGGCAGTGTTTGTGTGGAAAAAAGTCCAGGCATACACATGTACATGTTAAACAAAGTCTGTTTATTACAGTATTTATTTGGCCTTAACATTTTCACATTTACAGCTGTGGATTTATTTATTTGTTGGACTTTTTGTCCTGAACAAACTCTATTTTGATACATATTTATATATCCTGGCACCTTATTTACCTTCATAATACAAGTCTTAATCTTTTTTTTTTTTTTTTAAGAAAGAAAGAAAAAAAATTAAATGTATAGCGTACCTCAAAAACTGTCTGCAACAGTCTCACTGCTCTCCTCATCATCTGCCTTTGGGGAAAAAGGTTTAGTGCATTTATGAGGACATTTTTGATTATTTATTAGCAAAATTAAAGCATCCCAGATCTGGTCGAATGTGAGAGAAGATTTCCTGGAATTAAATTCAGTTCATGAATGTGACCTTGTTAACCTTCAGTAAAGCCGGACCCACAGTGCAGGATAATTGGGAAGATTTTGGCTCCAATTTGCTCCCCTTGACAATTGTAGGGCCATTCCTGATTTAAGACTGGTCTGACCAGATTATCAGCACAGATGATCCCTCCATGAGAGGGTTTTACAGACGTGATCTTAATGTTGCCGACTGGATCAGAGTTTCCATAAGTTTGGACTGCAAATTTTTAACATGTTAGATAGATACAATTTTTTAAATCCTGTTCTGTGAATGGATCATCAGTGGATATTGAGTTAAAACCCAATGAGCTCACTGACCAGAAGGTGACACTCATTAGATGTAACTATATGTCAGCTTGTAGCATTAGCTTACACTAGCCCCAGTTGAGACCAAATAAAACTTTACCTCCAACTCATCTCAAGCTTGTGCTGCAAATCATATAGGCCATAATGATTCTACCATGACTTTGTCCATTGTATTCTTTTATTTTGAGGTTTTTATTGTAAAAACTTAGCCTCTTACTTTCAGCATGTTTTACTCACAATAAACATCTGTTACAATATTTTGTGGACATACATGTATTTGTCATATGACTGAGAGGAAGAGCCAAGAGGCACTGCCTCTTTTGCTTTTTGTCGAGCATGCACATTCAAGAAACAAAGGGACACAGCAGAGCTGCTGGCTGTGAGGAAAGAGTGACGGATGTTTTATGTAATGAATGGACTTGCTTGTCAGGATGCAGGAAAGAGCTATTGCAGATACTAAAAACAGCCCCATCCCAGTGGCCAAGACCTTAATGATCT
>JAPXVT010261787.1:0-10461 GCA_029823135.1 Acanthurus reversus | reverse complement strand
CTGGCTTGCAATGACATCCACAACAGAAGTTGTGACTGATAAGTAAATGATCTGAGGTAATGAATTAAAAGGAGATAATTGTGCAGCTCTTGGTGCATGCACATGCAGGTAAGTTATCAATAATGAAGCAGAAAGTTTGAAGTTTGAACATATGCGGTATTTCTGTTTCTCATCATTAAAAACTGCAAGTCAACACTATCTAAAAAAATTGACAAATATCGAGCAGCCATCCAGGAATGCAGATTTAAACTTGTCTAACAGCTGCTCTAGTCACCTGGTTTTGCACCTTGAGACTATGATGATTTCCCCAACATGAAGAAAGAGGTCAGTGGTCCCCATTCTGACATTTGGTTATGATATTGTTTTATTGCTACTGTGACACTTTCTGGAGGACCAAGATGCCAACTTCTACAAAAAACAACTGTTCACTGTTTGTGAATGACAGTACAGTATGTTAAAAATAAATGTGCTTATTTATTTTATTTATATATTTTTTCACCATGAACAATTACTTATGATGAGAGGGAGAATTATCTCATGATTATGAGTGACCACGAAAAATCAAGTAATTCCCCCTCATACTGAGTCAAGGTTTTTACAGAGGGATTTTTGGATATCTCTCTATATTCTATAAATCAGAAAATAAGGTAAAAACAGTATAGAAACACTTAAATATGCAATTTTACAGACAATTAATGAAAAAATGTGCAAATTTATTTTTTGTTTCCTTGCCATCTATGTCCAAGACAGAAATCTGGTGTAAATTAAACATCTAAATGTGTATGTTTGAAGTTTTTTATCCTTTAGTCCACAAGAAGACAAGATATGGAAGCTAAACTTCAAAACTGACCAGTGCATAAAAAACAAAACTTTCATCAGTAGTCTTGCTTTATAAAACAAAAAACAAATAAAAACCTCAAATATTAAAAAGAAATCGATTACATATTTGCCTAAAAGTATTTCAATAACAAAAATTTAAAAAATGAAAAAAAAAGTGTAAAAATTAAATCATTACAAACAGAGCTATATTTAATTTATATTGTCAAATAAAAATAAAATTAAGAAAAAAAAATTTGACAGTGGCATTAGCTAAAACTTTAGCCCCCTTTTACACAGCCTTTTCAAGGCATCTTCTGCATGCCTTTTCCCGCCTCACTGTCTGTATAAAACTAACAGGTGCAGCAGTTTCAATCCGCCTCTGATCCACCTCCAGAGGTAGTATCAAAGCAGCATCAGAGGTGAGTCGGGGTCTTTGTAAATGGGTAAGCAAGCCGGCTGGGTCAGATCTGGGGCTTTTATCTTAACAGAGAAGAGATCAACTTAAAGGAAAAATTTTTTAAAAAAAATTATTGATCGCAGTGTGTGGTTTTACTTTGAAGGCACAATTTACTTTCCGGAACGCACCTGTATATGTGTTGTCCAGGCGGCTGCCTAAACTGTGAAGCACTGTGTGAAACACTGTTTAAGTTCAAAGCCTAATGTTTAGAGAAATAGACTAGTGTCTTGAGGGTCACAGGTCTAGTTCAATAGTTTCCTGCAACTTTGCAGTGGCAAACAGTAAACCATTGGATGTACAAAGCAGCTCCAATACTTGAACATGTTCTATAACAGTAAATTCTATTAATTAAACGCTGAAAAAGAAGTTTAAAAAATAATAAAGAAGATTCCTTGATAACCAGTTTGTCAAGCATTTCTTTATTTCGACACACATGTATTTGTTTCATCTCCCCCAAAGTATACAATCAAATACTAGTATTTTAATAGTGATTAATCATGATTAATCACAGAATATAATGGTGATTATCTTGATTTAATTTTTTAATCGATTGACAGCACTAGTTTGTACACAGCATAATCACTTCTTTAACTGTTCATGGTAGGGGTGTGACTGTATATGCTACAGGGGACATGATAGCACAAATGTTAATGTTGTTTTATTAACAGAGGACATCTTAAGCTTGAAGAAAATCAACAGAAGTAGGCTTATACCAGATAGATTTTATGAGGGTGTTATATTATTATTGTCAGCGTTTTCCGATCGTTTTTACACAGTTTAATTACTAATTTAACTGTTTGTGTTGCATGTTCGGCAGTTATCTTAACAGAGGAAACTGATGCTGATGCTGATAAACCTCACTCCAGTCACGTCTCTTTGTGAGTTGCATCTCCTCTATAAAATGACCAACTGAAGTGGCTATAAGACATACTGCTCTGTTCTGTGTAAATAACCTTTAATTAACAGCAGGTGGATTATTGGCAAGCCATCAATGCAGCGCTGAGGTGGCTTTTCTGTGTATGAAGTTGTTACCAAACATTTGCCTATTTACACATGAATAAAACAATGAACACCATTTGCATTTATTTAAAGTTATTTTTGTGGCCACCTCACAAAAAAAATATTCACTCTGAGTAGCACAACCTTCTCAGAAAAAGCTCCTCTGTGATCATCAGCTAGTTGCTAGCTTTGTATTTGCTGTTTGGTGCTGCAGGTGGATGATAATTCTGTGTGGGTCACTACAAATGCCACCCTCCACATTTAACATAGTCATTTGATCTATTGTTCATATCCACATTAATTAATTATTGCAGCTTAAAACTTTGTATACTGCTATAGGGATTTAATTAATTTCAGTGCAATTTTAAAAGGGTTTACAGACAAAGAGAAAATGCAGCATAAAGACTAAGGAGAGGGAGACAAAGAGTGAAATGGCAGCCTACGGTTGTCAGACCTCCATGCTGTCCCTGACTGACACAGTTAAAAGCATTACATTGCCAGGACCCTTTCATGCAACACAAACTGGTCTGCCAATCCTGCCCTGTCAGCTCTGCCTGGCAAAATTCAATTACCACTTATCACCACTGACGGGGAATATCGCTCTGCCTGGCATACATACCGCTGTTGCTGGACACACACTCACAGGCTCACACATGTAGCCCAGCTAGATGAAAGCAGGACAAGAGACACATACAGTAAATCCAACCACATTTAAATGATGCATCTCAGCCTGTGGCTTTGGCTTATTACAACGGCAGATACCCAACAGGTTTTCAAAAAGTATTCATGTGAACATTACAGAACTGACTGATGTGACCGTTCTCTGATCTGCCTCTAGTATTGGAGTTAAGTTAAGGACACTAAAATTAAATACTGAAGATGAAATAAAGACTGCGATAAGTTTAAAAAACCCTCAAAACATACACAAGTGTAAAGAAGACAGGAACCTTTGACCCTGCTGTCAGACAGGTGCTTTGAGGCTACATCACACTACATCATAATCACACATCACATTGTAAAACAAAACAGTCCACTAAGTGGACTTGATTCTCTTGGTCTGGCATTGCACTGTAAAACTATAATTCTCCCGGTTGAAAAATCGATTATCCAATGAGCGCCGGGATTGGGGAGCCACGGGCATGACTAAGCTGCCTGTCAAGAAATATCCGTCATTTCAACTGACAAAGCCACATTACTGGTCCAATGGTGTCTTTGATTATGAGTTACAAAAAATGCTGGGATGTCAGGAGACAGCATCTGTCCTCTGCAGCAAGAAGCAGAAAGTACTGCTGTAGGTCCTGCTGTCCTGTGTCTACTCACAGTGATAATGTGATGCGATTTCAAGGGAAAATCATTTATTTGTCTCTTTTCATGATGAATGGTGGGTCAGAATCTCAATCACAACACAATACAACAACTATGTTATTATTCAACAGCATGTGGAGACATTTTTGGATTTCGGTTGTCTTGCTTTGCCAGACTTATTGAAATGAGCTGAATATTTTCTTATCATCTTGGAAATAAATTAGGAAATGTTTCCACGTACCCCCTGCAATGTACCCCCGGTTGGGAATCACTGCTCTACAGCACGGTGAAACACCCCATAGGAACATAATGACCATTCACAAGGGTTAAATTTGAAAAGGCAATGACCAGGACTTCCGGTTTAGCGAGCTAGGAGATGGCAGCAGCGCTCCCAACATTTTAGGTTGAGAGTTGCCCACAACGACCCGAATTTCCAAAAAACTAATGTCATAGTGTGATTAAGGTTAGTGGGCCTTGATAATGCAGTCTGAATTATTCGATGGAGAAGGAGTTAGCCAAGCTTCCCCAGCTAGCAGCATAATGGAGGACGACAACATGCAAACAGACCAGGACGGAGATCAAACAGACAAAATGGACCTGGGTGTCATACTGAAGGAGTTGAGGGAGTTCAGGAAAGATAATAGTGATCAACTGCAAGGGATTTGTGACGAAATAAACAAAACTAATACAAAAATTGACACAGTTGAAAACCGGATACAAGTGACGGAAGACGTAGTGCTGGAGCTGTTGAAACTTCACATACACCTCGATACAAAGTTGACGGACCTGGAGGGCTGCAGAATCCACGGAGTAAAAGAAGGGGACAAGGAGAACTCTCCGTCCATGGTTTCTTGCATCAAGCAACTGCTGCAGGAAGGACTGGAGTAGCCTCTTTTGAACTACGAGTGGAAAGAGCACACCACGCCCTTATGCCGGGGCCACCCCCAGATGCCTAACCGAGGTCCATCGTAGCCAAATTGTCAAAGCTTCAGGATAAACGAAGAGCTGCTGAGACTGGCCTGGCAGAAGCGGGGATTTCAACATCTCGTAAAAAGGGTAAGTGTTGAAAAAACGAAGAGAATATGCTGAGGCAAAATCTGTGCTGAAGGATAAGAAAATCAAGTTTCAGATGCCGTTCCCAGCAAGGCTAAGAGTTTTTTATCCAGAGGAAGCATTGCTGTATGGATTGGCTGAGGAAGCGACCGGAGACATGGCAGAGAGGGGGCTCCCAGTGACTGTCCTAAAGAGTCCCTTTTGGAGCAGGTCCAGCATTTAACGTGGAGTACGAGTAGGAGACTGGGGAATTGGAGAGGAGTTGGGAGAGGGCTGGACTACAGTGAAAAGCTTCAGGCTTTCACCTGGACCTGGTGTAAAAGTAAGTGAACTGGAAGTTCACTTGTTGACTGTTGGGGAACCCAGAGAAGAGGGGCGAATTCCATAATGTTGGTTGTAAAAGGGGGAGATATTCTATCAAACTCACAGAGATTCTTTTATTAATTGCAAAAAAAGTGCATTTCATTAAAATGGAAATCTGATACTCCACTATCAATCGGACTCTGGCTGTCAGAGGTGTACAGTTCTCTACCTTTAGAAAACTCAGTACATAACAGGATCGGTGTTTTCTATAAAGTTTGGCAACCATTCACTATATGCAAAACCTTTCACCTTCTGTGATTGGGTGACCGCAACCCACACCTTTTAAAATCTCTCTCCCCCTCCCCTTTTTTCTTTTATGAAAAACGTGAAAAAATGAAAACTATGAATAAAATACCCCCCCCCCCCCAGTCTTAATTGATAAACAGGAAAATCAACTCAGTGATGAGCGATATTGGATTAATAGATGTCTGGGGGGAATATAGTCCTTTAAAGAAGGACAACACCTCTGTCAGTCCTTTAAGTTGAGTTGCTGCTTGCTAGATGCTCTCACAAACGATCTTTTTATCCAGTTTTAAGTGTTTTATGTCAACTCTCAGCCAATCTACCTTCAGTCACTGTTTGCTTCTAAGTATATCTTTTATCCGGATGAAAGATATTGGTCATCAGACCTATGGATTTTATGTTTTAGGCGCTTGAATTGAGCTGCTGCTCAACTCGCAGCCAGGCCCAAACTGCTCTGGCACTGATTTTACCAAGAACTACTGGTTTATCAGTATCTATTGGTGCTTGCGCCACATCCTGGCAGATTCTATTCCTGCTCAGCCTGTACCTTAATTCGGCACAACACTCCAAATCATCGGATGTGTAGTTTTTCGTATTTATTCCGATAACTGTAACCAGCACAACGCTACGTGAACCGCCGTTAGCACTGGACCAACCCTCAAGGAAGATAAACCTGCTTACCGGATGCCGATCCAACTCACCAGGCCCAGTTTCTGGGCCTGTGCCGGTAAGTTTCGCTGATCAGCTCTGGACCTGTGTACAGCCCTAACTGTCAAATCAACTCTCCGCTGTGGGCTCCCCTCGTGGAGCCCTCACGAGTAAGTCTCGTTGCTGGTGTGTTAGCATACCAACAACAACAACTGTCAGGTGTCAGTCACACTGTCTCCTTCATAGTTCTATGTACTGGCCCATTTCTTTTTTCTCTCCTGAACATGCCTCCTCTTACCCTGGTTGAGCTCGAGCTGTCCAGTCTGAGATCGGAACTCCACTCCATCGAGAGCCTCCTGGATGATGTTCTTCAGCGACAATCTCTGCTCCTCTCCCGGGTGGCTGCGCCGCAGCAGGGGGATCTCCTCAGCAGCGAATGTCCAGCTGCTGATGCTCCTGGCCAATTGGACCTTCATTCTCCCCCCTGGAAGTCCGTTGTCAATAAAGGGACACGGGTCTCCCGCCCCCTTTTTGCTCCGGAGGAAGATATCGGCGATTCCATCCCGCTCTCCAATTTCTTCGCTCCGCTGGAGGAGTTAACCGAACACCCCCCCACCCTGGATCAAACAGCACCGCTCCGCTCCAAAAACAGGAAGCGTCGTACCCCCCTGACCAGTCCACTGATGTCTCAGGATAAACGACCCAGACGCTCGTCCCCTCCACCGTTATACAGTGTTGAATCTCAGCCTGTTTACTCTGCCCCGCTGCACTCATTCCCCCAGCCGAACGAAGGTCCATTCTCCTCAACGGTGCGCGATGACGTCATCTGCGCAGGTGACCCCACTTCCTCTTTAGCTGTTCCCAATGCTCCAATCATGGGCCTGCAGACTTTATCACCTAAAATATCTGTCTATGACAGTGGCTGTGTAAACCGTGCCCCTGAAATTCTCATAATAGGTGACTCCATCATTAGGAAAGTGATTCTACCAGGCTCCATCACTTTCTGTCTTTCTGGTGGTAAAACTGCAGATTTCATAGAGCTAGCACCTGCCCTCATTGATCTCCATCCCTCTGCTCACACTGTGCTATTACACACGGGCACCAATGATGTCATGTCCAGGCAATCCCTTAAACTCCATGATCTGGAGTCCCTGGTAAACACAGTTGTAAGCCTTGGGAAAATTTGTGTTCTGTCTGGCCCAGTTCCCACTCTGTCACAAAGCTCAGAACGCTTTAGCTGTCTTTATAGCCTGCGTATGTGGATGCAAAACTTTGCAACTGCTACTGGACTTGGCTTTGTGAGCAATTTTGATTGTTTTTGGACCAAGCATGACCTGTTCAAAACTGATGGGTTACATTTGAATAGGAAGGGGACTGAAAAACTTATCTACAACTTTATAAATTTCATCGCTTTTAGCCTGCAATGATGCTCCCTCCAACAAGACTCTGCCCGGACCACCATTTGCTCATTCCACAGCCCTGTCCCTGACAGTGTGGACAGTGCGGGTCTTGTTGCTGTTGCTGTTGCTGGTACTGCTGTTACTTCTACTGGTGATGCTGTCCTCATATTTAATTCTGACTCCCCTATTCCTGCTAGGATTTCTGAAAAACCTGCTTGTTTTCCCCTCTCTTCCACGATTCCAGTTTTAAGCACAGTTTGGTCTGACAGGCAACCTACATCCTCACTGACAACTCAAGCATGCACGCCCAAGTCCTCTTCCTCGTTGCTCTGTTCACCCATGACATGCAGTATTAGCACCCCTTACTGTCTGTTGTCAGTTCTCCCTGCTTCACTCTCAAACCAGTCCTCACCGATCAATACCATTGCTTCAGCTCAAACTTTTCCACTTCCTTTTCCCACTATTCTCAATTACAGAAGGAAAAAACTTAACCCAGGCAGGACTGGGCTTGGAGCAAACCCATATAACCTGCGAAAGCTGACCCTTTCCTCTCCTAAAGCTCCTCCTCTTGATTTCCCTGCTCATTCTATTTCCAATAACACCCGTCTCCTGAAGTGTGCACTTCTAAATACCAGATCGCTATCATCCAAGGCACTACTTGTTAATGAGCTAATATCTGACCATCATATTGAGTTGTTAGGGAATGAAAATGTTACTTTAATTGCAGCCACCCTTCCCAGTCATGTGGGAAGGTCTATGTCTAGTACACATATCCCTAGGGACACTGGCAGAGGAGGTGGAATTGCTGCCATTTATGACTCAGCTTTATTAATTCATCCTAAACCCAAATTAAATTATAGTTCATTCGAAAGTCTTATTCTTAGTTTGTTTTATCCTGCACGCAGAGGAGTTCAGCCCATGTTGTTTGTCATAGTGTACCGCCCTCCCGGCCCTTACTCTGAATTTCTAAGTGAATTTTCAGAATTTCTTTCAAGTTTAGTTCTTAAAACAGACAGAGTAATTGTTGTTGGTGATTTCAACATTCATGTGGACAATGTTAATGACAGCCTTGGTTCTGCATTCATCTCACTATTAGACTCAGTTGGCTTCTGTCAGTGTGTGCATGAACCAACACATTACTTTAATCATATTTTGGACCTTGTACTGACATATGGCATTGAAATTGATCATCTAACAGTTTTTCCACATGTTCCGATCCTATCTGACCATTACTTGATCACTTTTGAACTCTCAACATTTGACTACACAACAACAGACAAATACCGTACTATTACTCAAGATCTCTGTCTGACGATACTTCAAGTAAACTTGCAGAACTGATTCCACTAGCCTTAGGCTCAGTACCTTGTCTCAACACATTAGAGGTCTCTTCAAGTCGATGACTTTGTGGACGGAGTATCAAACTCACTACGTACAACCCTAGACTCTATTGCTCCTCTAAAAAGGAAGATGTTTAAGCATAGTAACACAGCTCCATGGTACAATTCTCAGACTCAAAATTTAAAGCAAGAGACACGTAGACTAGAGAGGAAATGGCGCTCCTCTAAACGGGAGGAATTACGATTATTGTGGCAGGATAGCCTCAAAACATACAAGAAGGAACTTCAATACTGCTAGGGCAGTCTATTACTCAGCTTTAATCGAGAACAACAAAAACAATCCCAGGTTTCTTTTTAGTACCGTACCAAGGCTGACACAGAGTCAGTGCTCTGTTGAATCAGCTATTCCTATAAGCTTAACAAGTAATGATTTCATGGACTTTTTTAATAATAAAACTTTATAAGAGAGAAAGTCAAGGCATTACTACCTTCTTGTAACACTGACACTGTGAACTTTGAATCAGCTACAGGACCAGTCAGCTATCTTAGCTGCTTCAAACCACTGGAGCCTCAGCAATTAATATCAATAATTACCTCTTTTAGATCAGCTACTTGTCTTCTAGACCCTTTTCCAACTAAATTACTCAAAGATATGTTACCTCAAGTTAGCACTTTTCTATTAGACATGGTTAACTCCTCACTATTAACAGGCTATGTACCACAATCCTTCAAAGTAGCTGCAATCAAACCTCTCCTTAAAAAGCCCATGCTTGATCTGGAGGTTCTGGCTAACTATAGGCCAATTTCTAATCTTCCCTTTCTTTCTGAAATCTTGGAAAAGGTGGTAGCAGATCAATTAAATGACTTTCTACAGAATAATAGCCTGTTTGAAATGTTCCAATCAGGTTTTCGTAGGCACCACAGTACAGAGTCTGCTCTGGCTAAGGTCACGAATGACCTTTTAACTGCATCAGATGAGGGATGTCTATCTGTACTCATCCTGTTTTATCTTAGCGCGGCTTTTGATACCGTTGATCATCAAATCTTAATAGATAGACACTCTAATTGGTATCAAAGAAACTGCATTAAACTGGTTCAGATCTTACCTATCTAACAGAACTTTGTACATGTTAACAACAAATCTTCTTTGTACACCAAAGTGAGTTATGGCGTTCCACAAGGATCAGTACTTGGCCCAATTCTATTCATTTTATATCTGCTTCCGCTTGGTAGTGTTATTAAAAAACATGACATTAATTTTCATTGCTACGCAGATGATGTTCAATTATATCTATCCTTCAAGCCTGACGAAACCAACAAAATGTCTAAATTTCAAGCCTGTCTGCAGGATATTAAAATATGGATGACCCGTAACTTTCTGCTGCTTAACTCAGATAAGACCGAAGTTATTGTGCTGGGTCCTAAACGTCTTAGAAATCAACTAATTAATGATACTGTCACTTTAAATGACATCTCTTTAACTTCAGCCCTCACAGTCAGAAATCTTGGTCTTACCTTTGACCAGAATCTATCGTTTGACTCTCATATCAAAGAAATCTCAAGAACTGCCTTCTTTCATCTACGCAGTATTTCCAAAATCAGATCTTTTCTTTCTCAAAACGATGCTGAAAAATTAATTCATGCATTTGTAACCTCACGACTTGATTACTGTAATTCCCTTCTGTCAGGCTGTCCTAATAAGTCACTAAAGACGCTCCAATTGGTGCAAAACACTGCTGCTCGTGTCCTGACTGGAACTAGGAAAAAAGACCATATCTCCCCCATTTTGGCTTCTCTACACTGGCTCCCAGTAAATTCTAGAATAGATTTTAAA
>JAPXVT010260730.1:0-10468 GCA_029823135.1 Acanthurus reversus | reverse complement strand
GGCGCAGTGGGGGGTCAGTCACTGTTGATGCACCAGACTGATGATGGGGATGTCATACAGATTCATGTCAAAAGACCAAAAGAACTAACCCTTTAACACTTATAACTTGACCTAGTTGTGAGTGACCTAGTTGTGAGTTTTCAGTAAGAATCATTACATCTCTCCTATGATTCTATGAACAAACACACTGAGCCAACCCTTGTCTTCATATGACATGATAGTGTAACATGACCCACCACCAAGGTGTCACTGCACCCTTTTAGTGTGGCATAACCCAAAATGAACTAGTGTTAAAAAACAAAAAGCACCCATTGTGGCTCTAACAGAGACTATTACAAACTCTAAAAATACAATGAAAACAAAACAGCTACTTTGACCACCACACACCGAAAAACTTAACAGAGTCTTTGTTCTGAGTGAGTAACAATCAGAGGGAGCTACAGGCAAAAATGTGCTGCTTGATCACAAGTTTTTCTGCAGTGGTCCATTTCACTGTTCTGCTTTAAATGTTCCTGCTACCAACCTGTCCCTGACGATCATACTGGCTGTGCTGGATATCATTTTGTTGGTTTACTCTAAAAATACAATGTTACAATCATGTAGGCCTTGAGGCCATGTAGACATTGCCTTCAGTGCATGTCTAACATGTCTACTGTCCCTGTAAATTAATACATACCTTCACAAGGAATAAATTTTCGAGACTTCTTGGTAGCCTCTTCACCTAAAATTAGTAATATGCATTCTGTAAGACAGTAGTCATCTTTCAAACAATTAAGGCATATTGGTGTTGACTCTCTAAATGAAAATAAGTGAAACCAAAAAATGAATTCATTACATACCTCTACTCTTTATCATGAGACCAGGAGCAGATTCCGTTTGACTGTCTTCATTGACAGATGGCTCATCTAAAAAAAAGGAAAAAGTCAATAAATATTTGATGGAAAATTACACAAGTTTAGTATTCTACAACACTGGGGAAAAAAGAGTCTTGCAAATGATCAAAGTAGTAAAAGTGCATTACATACCCATTTGGTAGTCAGGATAATTCTTCTGAGCCACTCAATTCTGCAGTTGTTGTGAAATCATACTTGTCGCATTCATTCTTGTCATCTGAAAGTACATACAGCAATGGTAAAATGCATACAAATGAGTAAGTCTTAATATATATACCAGTAACATCAACTGGGTAAAAATGCAGGTTTGGTTATTATAAAATAATGGATATCATTTTGCATGCCAACAGTCAACGATAAACTGAGGTAGAGTTCTCAACGAGCCTGAAAATTACAACCCGACCCAGCTCGTGGGTCTTTAAGCCCGAACCAGACGCAGAACAACACACCAGCATCAATTACCTGCCCCAAGCCGGCCCGGCCCAAAATTGAAATTTACCTCATGTACATATATGACATAAGTCTTTGCCTTTCAAAACACATACCTGACTGAATCTTAATTTTTATTAATGGGAATTTTGTCCATGAGTCCTCCGGTTCTTTGTGGGCCTTCAATGCTCTTGCAGCTCCTTGTGTAGGCCACAAAACACCACCATTCTTAACCCAACATGATGGTATAACCTCCTCCATCTCCATGGTCTCCTCTCTCCACACTGCTCTGGTCCACATTTTTCTGGTCTATAGAAAAAAAATTAAGAGAAAACAGAACAATGCTATCAAACAGTTATAGTGTAATGATGATTATTCACTTTAACTAAAAACTTCTAACATTAAAAGATTAACAGCTATTAGTGGACTAACTTTGATCTTCTGTCACTTATCCTAGGCTGGTTGGCTCCTTTCACCGCCATGAAGCAATGGCATAAATACGTAGCCACTTTTGTATGGTAGACAAACTGCCTTGTGCTTCAGTTTTTTCTCCTCGATCAGCTCTTGTTTTTTGTTCCCTCTTTCGTCGCGCAGTACAGCAATGTTGATCAGTTTTGAGTCGCATGGACTGGTAAAGAAACTGTCTAAAGCACTGAGACTGTACACATCACACACATGTCTTTTCTGGCCTTCTTTCCTTCACCAAGGCAAAGGCATGTCCCAAAAAAAAAACAAGAGTCCTTCTTCTTAGTTGATACAAACACCCCAAGTGCTGCTGGTGAGACATGAATTTTTGTATTGTCCATTTCTGCTATCCTCTTCGATAGTTGTGCAATTGGGTTTTTTGCATTTCTGACACTTTTTTTGAGTTTTTGCAGGTGGTTTTCAAACTGAAAAGCAGAAATATCATTTAAAGATGTTTCAAAGTGCCTTGCATCTTCAGCCAAGTGGACCAGGGCATGGACATTATAGGATGGAAAGATTGGGCTGTAGAGCTTGGTAGATGTTCTATAAAAAAAGAGTAGAAGCTCTTCAGCATAGTCAATGGATGCCATCCTAGTAATGCCATTGGAGTCCAACAGTACAGACATGGCAACTGACAGAGTCAAAAAGTGATGGTAAAAACGGTCTTGCAGAATTCCTCGGAGAACAACAGGTCCAGTATACAGTAAAAACTGTCTAAATTCCGTTGCTTTCCATCTGTCCAGATCAGTTAGACTTCGTGGCTGTCGGGCAAATTCTCTTGGAAGCTTTCCACTGAGGAACAAGAGCTTTGTTGAAATTTCTCTAATTTGACTTGGGGACAGCCTACACTCTCTAGGTCCCCCTTTTAGAAAGTTCAGCAATCGTCTGACAACCCCGAGGCAGACAACCTGCATATAGTCCAGCACAAACGGTTTTATGCACTGCAAGCCTGCAGTGATCAGGGGTGAACAAGCAGTTTGATGAATGGGATATGCCTGTTTATTGAAGTCATCTTCTGTTCTTGCATCGATCTTCTCCTGTGACTGGTAGTTGAATACAACTCTGTGACTTACATACATACCGCTCACAGCTGTTGTAAGCATTGTGGGACTTGATGCATTTTAGAAATGCTCTCGCTGGGGCATCACAAATGAAAGCATTCAATTTTACCTTTAATGTTCCGTTTTGGAACTCAACCCCATGTTGTTGTAGTGCCTTCAGTTCTGTTAAAAAGCTAGACGTGTAATCAGTAGCGCTGTTTGGCTTTGCAGTCCCACAAAATAGTGCAAAAATAAATGGCTCAAACTTTTTAACACTACAAAGAACGGGCCAAATTTGGACGTTGGAGGATTTAAACAATGGCACACCATCCACACTGAAATTCAGCAGTATCTCTTTTTCTGGTGAAAAGAAATCAGGATACTGTGAGCACATTTTCAAAAGTCCTGTCTCCACACCAAAATAGAGGAACTGGCCACCACATAGATCACCGATTTCTATTTCAGATGGCATTCCTAACAGGGTTCTGGCATCTTTTGGCAGCCGGTGGCCATGTTTACGTAAAACTAAGAGCAGCCCATCTACCAATGTGCGCGTCACCTTATTTTTTACAGCCCATTTTGCCAAATCACTTCTTAGATCACTTGATTCCTCCTCAGTTCCAACAGTTCCAATGTCTGAATCACTTTCACTATCACTGTCTGGTGGGTGGTGATCATCTCGATACCAGTCTTCTCCTGTATCAGACTGCTCCTGTGTCTGTATGTCTGTTGGCCTTTCAACCAAAGAGGGTCCTGGATTCTCTTCGTCTTCACTTGATTCCACCAGTGCACGCAATTGTGCATTTCGTCGTCTCCATTTTCTGTGATACATCTAGGAGTGAAAATGGAAAAAACTAAGGGTGCATCGATACTACTTTTTTCCACACCACGGCTGGCGCATGCCCTGCAGTGATCGTTTTGGCATCTGGTCTATTTTACAAATACCATAGCCCTCTGTGTGTGCATTTGTTGCCTATTTGTGTTTATTTATCTAAACAGAGCGTGAGAGAGATGAAAACACACGCACCCTAACCGACACACATGTATATACACAAAGGGTACCTACACACACACACACCTATATACATTCAGGGTACACATACACCGACACAAACACACACACGCCGACGCACAACGACACACACACACACACACACACACACAGGCTACACATACACATCCACAGCGGAGGGGCAGGGGCGCTAGTCGACCGGCGCGGAGAAATGCGCGCCTGATGTGAACAGGAGGGCTGGGCTAGCGCGCGATTTTCGGCAGCGCTCCGCTTCGCGGCACTTCGGTGTCCGGTGCGAACCCGGCGAAAGGTTAGTAAGCACTGCTAGTAAGCCCATTGGCAAATGCTGCTCTATGTCCAAAACTAACAATTAACTAACCGTTAACCAACCCTAAAACTAACCGTTTCACACCGCCTTCGGTGTGAAAGGCCCTTAAATGTAAGAACTTCTATGCTAACGAGTGTTAGCACGAGCTCGTATGCACTCTTCTAGCCAACCTTAACGTTAGCACACCTAGTAAGCCAACAAAATGCTACTGGATGTCCAAAACTAACCGTTAAACAAACTGTTAACCGACAACAAAACCCCAAACTAAACGTTAAACCGTACACAACATCACAAGTTTATTTTAAAATATGACTATAAAAACTTTGCTTACCGCTTTTGAGTTGCAGCCACGTCCGCGCCAAAACCTGCTCAGTCCAACTATGACGACACAGTCCCACTTCGCGCGCGCGCGAGCAGGTGTTGTGATATCGCGTGGCTTATGGTCGATCCTTCTCACAAGTCACATCTCTTCTGAACATTTTAAAACTAAAATGGAAATTTTCAGACAGACATCAGGAGATTTTTTTTTTCAAACGAGACATTGTGCTTTATTGCTCCTTCAGGTACAAATGGAACCAGTTCTGACCACAGTGCATTCTGGGAAATGTAGTAAATCAGTACCTGAAGTGGTATGAGGTGGGTTTAAAATAATGTAAAATAACAAAGTTTTAAGTCCACTAAGCAGTATACAAACATTTAATGAATAGTTTATAACTATAATGTAGTTATAAGCAGATATAAAGACATTTTATTAATGTACAGTATTTGTCAACAATTATTCTGGGTTCAGTGCTGCACCTGTGTAGTGATGCCTGGTCTGATGCTGAAGGTTTACTACACTGTAAGATAATGTTCATATGGCAAAGTGCAACACATGATTCCCTGAATACTGATACGTAGGCTGTGCCAATGAGAAACTTTTCTTTTTTAAAGGGGAATACATTTGAAAAATGTGTTTTTCGCTTTGCAGTTATGGGTTATTGTGCGTATATCACTGAAAAAGTAAATTTAATCAATTTTAAATCATGTAACACAATAAAATGTGCAAAAAGTGAAGTTTAACAATGATGTGTAACTGTAATGGTGAGAAACACAGAGGGGAAAATTATATTTAAAAATAGAAGGTTGTAAGCATATTTGCAAAAGGAAAAAAAAGGTTTAGAGTGCTGTAGTCCACAATGTCTAAAAGTGCCACAGCCACAACTGCAGAAGTCTTCGTGCAATTTCAATTATTAATTTACTCATTAACATAGTTTGAGTGCAGTGTTTCTTTTTACATTTTTACAATCACAACATAGCTGGACTACAAACTACTGTTTCTGTGTCATTAACCCTTACATGCTGTATCCTGTACCCTTCATAGTACCCCCTCATATACCAAATTGTCCTCTGTACATAAAACAAGGAAACTTAATGATTTCAATGAATTATATTAAATGTGAAGAATGCAACAGTATTTCTGAATGGTGATTTCTGAATTTCTGAATCAGTCAGGTCAAAAACGTGTATCAACTGCACAAAAAATGTTCTTAAAAAGTAAAAATATTATAAATTATTACAATTATAAGATTATAAGTTTTTAAAATGAATCATAAATACATCAGGAGAAAATGAACATTCAACATGTGTGTATTGTGTAAATATTTCATGTTGTCATAATAAAATATAAACATCTCAATTTCGTCTACTTACAAATTTTATAAAGCCACACACATTCCCAACACGAGGAGGATGACTATGCCCACTTAGACTTGGAGACAGGAAGTGTATGCTATGTTGATCTCTCATCAAGGTATCAACACTTTTTCAACAGTTGATTGATTGACGTTGTTTGGATGTTGAAACAATGTTATTTTTCAACTGATGTATTTCAACAAATTTTTTAAAAGTCATGGTTGTAAAAACAATGTTGATTTGACATACAACTCAAAAACTGTCGATATTTCAATGTTGAATCCATAGTGAATTAACAACCCCAAACAACTGTTTGGTGTTCAACGTTGGTTTAATGTTGAATCAACATTTTTTCATAAACTGATATTATTTCAACCACATTTAAACGTTTAATGTCAGTCGAATGCCAGCTGGGACTGTGCACTCTGCCATCACACCCGCTGCCTTCTCACCACTTCCGATGCGTCTTCACCGCCTTCACCGCCTTCACCGCCTTCACCTATGAATTGTATAAATGATCAAAGCCTGGAAGTAAATCCAGTGAAGCTCTCACACCATCATCACACAACATCATCATCATAAGTCCTCATCTTAATTCAGGCCAAGTTCACCTTAACAAAACTTAAATAATTAAAACGTGTTCACTTCTCATAAAATAAAAAGTGTACACGTATGAAACTTTCCTTTTCAGATACATTAGCTACAGCAAGAGGATTATCACTGATTGTTGCGATCATTTCGGCAGGTTAATCAGTCAGTCTGATCGCTGCAAACAAATAAATACTGTACTGCAACACATACGTAATCCTGACGACTTTCCTTCCTCTCACTGTGAGAGAACAATGTGAAGAGAAAGAATTAATAACATATTTTTAACGTCCACATCACCCTCAAATACTGTTGACTGTCAGAAAATATCATTGCTGTGTCTGTCTGGCAGGCAGGCTCCTGTGCCTGTAATTCATTGGACAAAACCAGCGATCAGCTGCTCATTTCCATGTAGTAATATTTATAAGGTGCTATGCATTGACCATTCATAGTTGAATGTGGGTGGTGAGAGGGCAAAACATGGGGCCGATCCACCTGTGTTCTTTTCCAAGTTGATTTGGGATTTATAAAAGGAAGTTGCTCACAAACTGGCGTAAGCCAGGTTTTATAAATCTGGATATTTTTTGGCATATGTACATTTCCTCATTTGTACATAAGCAAACATTTAGTGTGGATTCTACGCACAGTTTTATAAATGAGGCCCCAGGAGAGGTGACGAAATCCAGAGGAGCAGGATATTGAACCACCACAGCTGAAGTTTGAGCCAAAAAATCCAGTGGGGCCCAGGATCGACATGACAGCGTCTTGGTCACCACTGAGCTTGTTCAAGCTTTGCTTCAGTTCGAGCACCATTCACACAATAAATAAATAACACAAATGACAATGCAGAAAGGAGAAAGCAGCAGGTATGCAGTACAAGTGGTGTCCCCTCTCGGTTGATAACTTCTACATCTTCTTGGCCATTATAGTCTACTCTGGTTTGGTCCTCGTGCTTTCAAAAGCAGGGGTGGAGAAGAGAGTGGCCCTACAACTTTCCATTTCAATGCCACTGCATGACCTGTGACTGCCTTGAGACAATTTTTTGGTCCCTTCATCTCTGTGACGTCAAAGAGGTCAAAGAAAACCAGAAAAAGAAGGGAACACCTTAATACGCCCAGCTCTTCAAGATAAAACCCCATTACAGCCAGATCATAAATGCATGCAACTCTCTCTTCCAGCCAGGCAGAGAGATAACCATTGATGAGCGTATGGTGGCAAGCAAGACCAGAATTGAGTTCAGTCAGTTTTTGAGAGACAAACCCACTAAGTTTGGTTACAAACTGTTTGTCCTAGCTGATGTCCAATCTGGCTACACTTGGAGCTTTTTTGTGCATCAGGAAAAAATGACCACGTGTCAAAGTGGGACAATTTGAGTAGTCATACTTGATCTTGTATTTTGCATGCCCAGTTTTTACTGTGTTATATTCATTTTTATTTGTTTTTAGTGAGTTTGCATGCTTTTATATGGTTTTATACTTCCTATGATATTGTGTCTGATTTGGACTGGGTGAAGTGAACTTTACTGATCAAGTGATGAACTAATAGAGAACAGCTGTGTGATTGGATGACACACCCCCCTTGACACAGGATTGGCGGACTGGACTGAGTACTTTTTTTTTAGCTGGACAGTGGCAGGTGATGAAAAAAGAACAATCAAGGGAAGAGAAAAGGAGGCACGAGGCGCGACAGGCGTGAGAGGTTTTCCTCCACAGAAAAGAGGTTGCAGTTTGTCGTTTGAACCTGTGGACAGAGACTACTTGTTGGGAGCAGCGTGGATACACCGGATGAAAAGTGCAGCTGAGACGAGGGAATAGACGGACCACAGCGGGACGAGCCAGACGCAGAGGACAGAGACTTGGTTCAACGCGCATCATCATGATAAGTAAAGGAACGTGAACCGAGCTACTCTGAGAGCGTGTGTGTCACTACTGATTGCATTGCCACTTGATTGAGGATATTTATCTTTTCCTCCTACAGCGGCTTCGCCTTCAAGGTCCAGGAAGGAGCGGCATGACTGAAGCAGAGAGCCGACAGCTGCAGGACCTCTTTTCCCCCTTGTGCCACACAGACTTGAGTATTCCTTTTCCCTGATTATTTATTGGCCTTCATCATTCAGAACAGACATTTTAAGGACTTTTATTCAATTTTAATATCAGTTGTTGCCATTCCCTTCTTTTAAAATAACTTTTTTTTAGCCCTGTCTCAACAATTTGTAAATAAATTTCCTGAACTGTGACTGTGTGTGCGTTGTATTTTTTTAACAGTGGAAACTCAAGCTGGTATTTTTTTAAAAAAAGAGGGGGAACCTCTTTTTTTTTTTAAATAATGTGTTGACATTGCAGTTGTCAGTTCCTACATCCTGTTCAAGCTCTTGGCCACCAGACGAGGAGAGACTCCAATAACACAAAAAAAAATTTTCAGGGAGGTCCTCATGAATGAGCTGGTTGATGAGGCCCAAGCTGCTGTTGCAGCTGCTGCCCCCTGCCTCACATTTAGCAGCATTTGTATTCCAATGTACTTTGGGCAAACTGCTTCTGACCAGTGGAGGGTCTGCGTTGTGTGTAAGGATCAGGGGAGAAAGATGAAGACACAGATTTACTGCAGCAAGTGCAGTGTTACCCTGTGTTTCACCTCAAGCTGGAACTGCTTCAAAGACTACCATCTGAAGAGGTAAAGAACTGTGAAACCACAACAATCAGTAGGGCTGGGCAATATAACATTATTATTATTATTATTGTTGATCAAAAACTTCATTATGTAAATATTTTGTGAAAGCACCAATAGTCATCCCTACAATACTGTCACACTATCATACCTCAGGAACTCCTTATTTTATAGTAGTGTGTGTGTGTGTGTGTGTGTGTGTGCTTTCTTCCATTTTGGACAGTTTTTATATTGAGTGTACATAGTTGACTTTCGATACTTTGTTTTTATCTTACTGGTGTTAGATATCTAAGGTTTACTTCATATTTCATTCTTCATTGTTAGAATAAAACTACTCCATGTGGAGATGAAAGGATACCAACTAGTTGGTTTTTATTTTATTTTATTGATTTTATCCTGTGCACAATGGTAGATTTCAATTATGCACAGGGTAAATGTCATGGTCAAAGGCTGCATTGTGTGCACATAGCCTCCTGTAGTGGAAATCAGTAATATTTTGTAGTCAGATTCCCTTTCAAGAGGTAAAAAACACGTTTAGCACATTTTGGGTACTTTTGGCTATTCAAGTGGCCAAATGAAGAGTCTGCCTGGTCCTATCCTTACTAAAACCCTTGTAGAATCTATATGCTTTGAAGTATTTCTATCTAATTTTGTACAGTTGAAGTCAAGGAGTTGCTGAATGCATTCAGTGGCATCTCTATGCATGGGAACGTTGTTATCATGGTGTTATCTACTGTCTAATCCAGAATACATTTTAGGTGAAAAAATGTAATTTCTCCTTTGGTTTATCACAATTTACTCAGGCATAGTAACAGTCACAATGTTACTGACACTAAGAGTACATTCTCTGAGGTCTTACCTTTCCTTGGAGACAAGACTATGCATATAGACCTGATAACTGTGGAGCTATTCTTGATTTTTTTGGGTTTTATGTCTATTTAGGTGAGAATCACAACCGGCTAAAGGATTAATAAATAGCCTAGTTCAGTGCTACAGAAAACATGCCAAAGAAAGCCCTTAACTTGTCTTGACGAACTCTACGTTCAAACAAACAGCCGAGTAAGTTGATTTATTTGTGTGATTCTGTGAGAGAGAGAGCTCACTATTGCAATGAAAGTGAATTAACATCCCTTATTACAGCAAATAGCCGAGAAGCATAATGTTTTTGATTAGACATGAGACAAAGGTAACTCACCTTTTTTCTCATTGAAAATTTACTTCTTACTCTTGCTTCTCCGTTTTTCTTGCTCCTCTCACCCTGTCTCTCTTTGGCTCAGTTTATTTTCTGCACTTTTATGAAAATTATTCATGAAAATGGATACCGTATCTCCAGCGTCTTTGATGCATTCAGGTGCATATATCCCCACTGTCAGAC
>JAPXVT010260292.1:0-10470 GCA_029823135.1 Acanthurus reversus | reverse complement strand
GGACGAATGAAGAGAGAGCAGGACGGAGGGAAGGGTTAGGACGGGAGGACGGGAGCCTGCAGGATCACATGTAGCCGTCGTGGTTGCTCCCCATTTTCCCGCCTCAGCTCCTTTTACCATCTGCACCCTCACACACACACACACACACACACACACACAGACACACAGACACACACAGACACACACACACACACACACACACAGACACACACACAGACACACACACACAGACACAGACACACACACACAGAGACACACACATACACACACACACACACACACAGACACACACACAGACACACAGACACACACAGACACACACACACACACAGACACACAGACACACACAGACACACACACACACACAGAGGGTTGACTTATTAACAGCTCTGCAGCCTGTCTGTACACACACACACACACACACAGACACACACACAGACACACACACAAAC
Source organism: Acanthurus reversus (assembly GCA_029823135.1). Classification (NCBI taxonomy): domain Eukaryota; kingdom Metazoa; phylum Chordata; class Actinopteri; order Acanthuriformes; family Acanthuridae; genus Acanthurus; species Acanthurus reversus. The sequence goes on along the minus strand of JAPXVT010260292.1, from coordinate 10,018 downwards.
ACACACACACACACACACACACGTTAACTGTGCCACATGCTGCTAGCGCCCCCTACAGGTTTACATGAACTAACCCCTTCATTCCCACTCCGTGTCTCATGTGTTCATCTGACGTCACACAGTATTTTAAACTCCATTTTAACAGAAACGTTATTTCAGAGTTTCGCGTTGGTCGAGTTTGCAGTCAGAACGAGAAGCTTTGAGTCTTTCATCGATGAAACTGTTTGGACCAACTTTCCTCTTCCTCGCTGTTGGCGCTTTTCTTTCTGCTGCTCCTCGTATCCATGACTGCTTCTGGCAATAATTAATAATCGTGTTGATTGGTGACCTAATGTTTTTTCTGTAAAGCATCAAAGCTCACTGTTCAATGATTTGTTTCCGTCTCTGAGAGAGAAAACTGTTTCAAACACATTCTGACCATCATGCTCTCTGTCTTGCTCATGTTGTTTTTTTGTGATAATCTATTGATCCTGCCATGATGAAAAGCATTTTTGGAGGTCAGAGGTCAAAGTTCAGGGTCTGACAGGCAAACATATTTTATTTAAAGAGGAGAAGTGACGTCCTGAAAACTGCACTGACTGAAAGTTGATGACGGAAGCCTGAACATGTGAATTCATTTGAACTGTGGCTCATTTCTCTGTAACGTTTCCTGATGTAAAAACACTTCAGTGCTTCAAAATAAGGTCAGTTATTCATCGGCAGAATATGAGGAAACGTTAGCAGCTGTTTTTCAGACACAGAAGCTGATTCAAACACATGCAGAGACACAGAAAGGTTAATAAGTGACAGCAGGCGGGTTGAAAACAGTCCGCAGCCTCTTTGTCCACTGTTTGTTTTGTTGTTTGTTTTGTTTTGTTGCACTTTTGTTCATTTGCGTCTTTCTGAAGTGAAACTTGTTCAACAAGCAGCATTTACAAGTCAGAGGAATTTATCCATGTTTGACTTCACTCACTAATTTGTGGTCTCTTTGCCGTTCAGTCAATCAGTCGACCAATCGATCAACATGTTCAGCTTAATTGATGAGCACCTTGCATACAGGTAAATGTAGGTCCAAGTGCTTCATCACAGGATGGATGAGAAATGAGAAATCAACACTCACAGAAGTTCAGTTTACAGACACATGAGATGAAGATGTGAGTGGAATAAAATGAATGAAAACTAAACACATTTGATTTCAAACAAGACGAGATGAGTGTGAAGTCACTTAATGATGAACTTTGAACTTCTGTGTTTTATGATTTCATTTTATCTTTAACTCACATATTCACGCTGACATTTCCTGCTGTGCTCAGACGAGACAACACGAGTTCATCACCGAGAACAAACTGATCGAGATGGATTTCTGGGTTTTATTCGTGCTGATTCTGGGTAAGAGAAGCTGTCTGTGGTTTCATTAAGTGTATGTGAAGCTGTTTGTCTGGTTGTTCCGTTTGTTTCTGGCTGCAAAGTGCTGAAGGATAAATTATACTTCTGTCACAACCAACTTTTTATTTTTACCATCAGAGGAACGCATCATTATCTCCTCACGCTGTTTGAGGTGATTTCATCTGAATATTCAGTCCGACAGGACACACTCTCACTGGTTAACATCCGTCCAACCTGTATATTTTATTTATTTAAATTGTTTTTTTTTACATTTATTTATAGTTTTACTGATGAACTCAAGTTCAGAGGTTTTGTAATGCAGAATAAATGTGGGTCATTATCTGTTCACATAAAATGATGAAAGCAGTTGTTGCTCACAGAGCTGCAGATCCATCATATTTGCATTTCGGTGCAGCACAATGGGCTTTTTTTCTGCCGGCACAGCGAGGCGTGTGTCCACGAAGAGTTACTCACAAATGTAGTATCATTTTTTAAATAAACTCGCGACACAGCAGGTGGAGAATATTACGAATAGATGTTTTCAAAATCCCGCAGACAAGTTTGCCAGATGTCCTGCATATTTCATCCCACTTACAAAATTCATTAACACAAGATATTTTTTAAAATAATGCAACCTTCTGATTCTGTTAATCATGAAAAAGTGAAGCTGACTTTGGTCGTTGAGTCATCAAGCCGCAGCTGTAAACAGCAATTAAATTACATGTGAAGCTGCACGAGACAAAGGCCTTTGATCTGTTGTCATTAGAAATCTGTGTAGTTGTGCGAGTCCAGGAAGGGTGACTGTAAAATAAACATGCACACGGAAACAGCAATTCCTTTATTACCACCATAATATCAGTGACATTTTGAGCATATTGTTTTTTTATCGGTGTTGCTCATAAATGAATCTTATCAGTGTGAGTGTTGAGTGTGTGTAATTTACTTGTGATGGTTTCAGTAAACTGAATGAATGTTCTTTGTTCTCTCGAGTCTCAAGGCAGAAATTCTCCGTTCATGCCCTGCTGGCTCACAGAACATAGAAAACGAGCCCTTTACGTAACATCATGCTAAAAATGAAGCTGCATCAAATGTTACAATATTAGAACCAGTTGGATATTTTACAAATAGGCCTACGTGATATGATATTATATGTTTATATATAACATCATAATAATAATGTAACTATCTGGTCTTGAAGTCTGACGTAACCTTTCAAAATACTGTTTCCTGGTCTAAGCCCCATCTTTTCAGTATTGTGTCCGTGTTGGTTCCACAGTTGTTCTGCAGTTTTTTAAGTGTGTTAAATGAGTGAAGAAAAGGTTTTGGTTTAAGTGAGTGTGTGCTAAGGTTAGCGAGCTAACCTTAGCACACACGTAAACCAAACCAGCCCAGTGTGAATATCCCTCATAAAGTTACGGTTTTCATTCCGTCACAGTGTTTCGGATTCTATCATCTGAGCTGTATGTAGACAGTAGTATCAGCTGTGCTCTTGTTTAAAACAAAATGATTTAATGATCTTTATGAGAAATATCCACACAGGGTCGGTTGGGTTTTAGTGAATGGATTGTAATGTTAGCTAGCTAACCTTAGCACCCACTCAGTAAAGCCAAAACCTTTCCTTCATTCAGCCATGTCCTCTCCTCCCCTTCAGCAGAATCAAAGTCAGATTGTTTTTTTCTTATACTCAGATCTGTTGAACCAACATGGGACACAGCACTGCGGCACCCTGAAAAGACAGGGCTTAGACCAGGAAATAGTATTTTGAAAGGGTGTTGCATCATGACTGAAAGACCGGACACATCAGCTTGTTAGCATTGCCACTGTGAGTGATGTTAACATTTAGCTCAAAGCATATCTATGACCGTGTACAGAGCTGCTAGCATGGCCATAGACTCTGAGTCAGCTTTCAAAGCTGGAGTCGAACTTATCGTCATATTTCTGTTTCTCCTCGCAGCCGTTCCCTTGGCCACATCTAAGGCTGGAGCACTGTCCACCACCTCATCCACAGCATCAAATATCACTGACAGAACCACCAACACCACTGTGGTCACTGTACCTGCCACTACTGCCCTCCTCACTCCGACTACCACTGATCCCTTCACTACAATTACTACTACTACTTCTCCTTTTTCCTCTACTAATTACCCTACTACAGGAAGTACTAATCTAACCACTGCTCAAGTAAATACTATTGCAACCACTGCAATACATGACCCCAATATTACAACTACCAGCAGTTATCTAAGCAATACTACTAGCTACCCTAATGCTACTTTGACCACTGCAAAAGTTACTCCTCCTGTACCTCCTTCCTCTCCTTCTACTGCTACTCCTAGCACAGCTCCCTCAACTTCTACTCCAAGCTTTGCTACTCCTCCTTTTACTCCTCCTTTCTCTTCTACCACTGCTCCTGCCACTTCTACAAGTTCTACTACAACTCTCACTACAACTCCTACAACAGTTTCTACTGCAACTCCTCCTCCTTCCCCTACTCCTCCTTCTACTCTGACTACTTCTACTGTGAGCCCTACTGCAACCCCTATTGCAACCCCTACTAAAAATCCTACTGTAAGTCCTATTGCAACCCCTACTAAAAATCCTACTGCAAGCCCTTCTGCAACTCCTACTGCAACCCCTACTAAAAATCCTACTGCAGGTCCTACTGCAACCCCTACTGCAAGTCCTACTGCAACCCCTACTAAAAATCCTACTGCAAGCCCTACTGCAACTTCAACTGCAAGCCCTACTGCAACTCCTACTGCAAGCTCTACTGCAGCCCCTACTGCAGCTCCTACTGCAACCTCAACTACAAGCCCTACTTCAACTCCTACTTCAACCTCAACTGCAACCCCTACTGCAACTCCTACTGCGACCCCTACTGCAACCCCTACTAAAAATCCTACTACAACCCTTACTGCAACTCCTATTGCAACCCCTACCACAGCTTCTACAACTCACCCTACTCCTTCCATGGCTACTCCCAAATGTATAAATGATGGGATACCTCAGAATGGTGTCTGTATTTGTCCTGATCAGTGGACTGGAGAAACTTGCTCGGATGGTACGTCATGTGTAAAAATTGCACTATAGTTCAAAAGAAAAGTATTTTGTATTTTGCATTTTTTGTAATCAGCACTGAATGTTGTTTTGGATTTGTTCCCGATCGTGTGAAATCCTGTAGATCTGCAGTCTACACAAAAGTTGACTTTGTAGTACATCATATTGATTGAGAACTGACTGACTTTCTTCATTTTGGACTTTGGGCTCAATTGTTTGGCCACAGCAACAGCAGCAGCCTGCGTGGCTCCAGAAACTGAGCTTTGTCTTATTGTTCGGTGTTTTGATTAATGAATTTAGTAGTAGTGAAATGTTTGCCAAATTCATTTCATAGTCACTTAAGTCCGATAAGTAGCACGGATGTGCAGAGTTGACCAATGAAAATCTGCCATGACAGAGTAACTTAATATGAGTGCGGCTGATCATAGCATGTAGCTTATCACCACGTGTATCCAGTTTTATTGAACCTCCTCTACCATGTTAGCAGTGAGCTAGCTAGCATACAACTTATGTCCCTCTGACTGATTGTAGAACTCAGCAGAATCTTTAATTCTTTCTTTTCCTCCTGCCATCCAACCTGTGTGTGTGAAGGAAAATTGTGTTATACAGTCTTAGGATATGTGTGAACTTTTCTTTAAGACATTTTCACAAATATTCTTTCCTCAGTGCTGCTGCAGCAACTTCTACAATGACCCGTGTGTTCTGTGTGAACATGTGCAGCTAACCTTTTATAAACCTTGTCCTCTTAGAAAACTTCTGCCAAGGAACAACTGTCGATAACTTTACCTTCCCAAACACAACGATTGGCTGGTTTGCGTATTCCGTACAAACCTGTGACAATGGAACAAGTGCTGGTATGTCCTACAAACTGTTAGTGAGAAAAACATTCATCACAGTTGATACTTGAACCTCCTCCATTTCCACCCAGCCGGTAAACCGCAGGCTTCGGTTAGATGTTCCATCAAAGACGGGACAGCATATTTCGAGTTCCCACCAAAGACCCTTCTGTGTGACCAGACACTTGCTGACATACAACAAAATGTGAGTTTCCTCAGTGTCTCACAGCAAAATGTGAGAAAAATCTCTGTTTGTCAAAAACAATCTCAGATGGCTGAATGTCCAGATTTCTCTTCCAGCTCAAGTTCGCTAGCTGAGCATTTTTTAGTAATGATGTCGGTATGTGCACATCCCATCCCACACAATACATAAATCAAAGCAATCATGTTTCCTCAGCTTACCTCTGCAGCTGATTTAGAGGCACTGGCGGCCAGCACTCAAATTCTGACCTCCAGCCCTGAAGAACTGACGACTGAAAACGTGACAACGGCAGCTCAGATCGCCAACACACTGCTGCTGGCTCCCGACGCCACAGAGGTACAACCACCCCCAACAAGCTCTTCAACCTGAGATTCAACCTGCTAACTCCAAACACACACCAAAAACAGTTTGCTGACAGAAAACAGACAGTTTCATGTAGCTCTGACTCTTCAGATGTCCTCTGCTGTATCAAGGATGGATTGTGTTTGTGTTAGAGTGTCAGGGTGGCAGCAGTCGCTACAGTCAGCCAGCTGCTGGAAGTCAGCACTCCGGACGACAGCAGGGAAAACAACGCCACGCAGAGGTAAATTAGAGCTCACCTTTGCTCACATCATCAGTGTTCAACTGTCAACGTGCTCCCACTGAAACATGTCTGACTGTTTTAGTCAAAAACCAGCAAGAATTTGTTAGAGATGGCAGAGATGTTGCGTTTTAGTCAAAAAGTGTTTTAGTCGTTTGGACTTTTAGCTGACATGTTTGGTTTTCAAGGAATAATAAAGTTTCGTCACTTTGAACAGCAGACTTTGGCTGACAGGTGTCCTCATGTCATTGCTTACCAGACTACTGTGATACCAAACACAACTTTGGATACATGAGACCTTTCAGAACAAAAAGATCTGCCTCTGTTGTAATTATGACTTGGATGACTGTAAAGCTTCAGATGGAGCACAGCATTACACCAACTGAAAACTCACTGGAAGTGCTGATCTAGCCACTGCTCCAACCACTCATGGGCTGGACGGACTGCAGCTGCCACAGGGTCTGAAAGAGACATAAGAAATTAAGTTTCTAATTCCACAAAATATGATATGTCTCTAACCACATGAGTGTTTAAAAACATTTCCTGTGTTTTCTGATTTGGTCAAAAATAACAAGAGTTGTGCCATATGTTGGGCTAACAAAGCTAATGGCTAACAGCTGATCTATAGGAGCTAGCAGAACTAGCAGCTAAACACACAGCAGGACGGAGAGTTTGTGTTCAGAGGACCGTGAAGTGAACAGCAGACTGAATTAACAACTCGACAAGTTGACAGTAAATACATGTACTGAGGTACTGCAGCTGAGTACAGTTAAATGCTGAAAAGTACTTTCAGTTACACTGATGACAATAAATGAAGACAGAGTAAAAACAGCAAGTGGATGACGTCAGACTTGCAGGTCAGGCTTTATTTGAAGGTGAGACTCGTGTTTTTGCCCTCAGTGTGATGATGACAGTAATTCTCCACATTTCTGTGTTTTGTGTCCAGCCTCACACTGACTCTGGAGCAGCTCTCTCTGAACCTCAGTCGCTTCGTCAACACGTCACAGTCTCAAGTGGTTCAACCAAACATTGTGGTCCAGTCGGCACAAGTCCCTGCAGCTGACACTCAGGGAGTCCAGTTCACATCTCTGTCAGGTCACATGATCAGTTCCACACCTCGATGGTTCAGATCACTGACATACAGCCACTTTCTGTCACACTGAGCACACACGTCCAGCTAAACTCTCAGTTCTGACGTAGTCTCACTACATGTAGAGTGAACTCCACCCGGCTGCTCCCAGTTTGACAGAGCGAAACACAAACTGGTCCCTGGAATCACTGCTGAAGCTCGACTGTAGAGCAAAATGCTGCAACTGCAGTCGGTGTTTAAGAGACAGGTGATGAAAGTCTTATTTTCAACTGAGATACTTTGAATAGTGCAGGTCAGTCAGTGTGGATCTGGTCTGTCAGCAGTCTGTGGCCGAACTGGGAGACAACTGTATGGTTTCACTCTGAGTTGAGGTGTTTCCACATTATTTGTTAAGTTTTTCTGAGAAGTTCACAAGTCTTTACAGCAGAGGACATACTCATAAAAAGCTTCTCATAGTGGAGCATACCATCATGGACTCTGAACTGATCTAGTTTGTACATGAACGTCATAAACGTTTGGACCTTTGTAGCTTTAAGCATCAAGCATCATTCACAGGGACTGACTGCTCTGTTTCTCGGTGTGTTTAGGACTGACAGGCAGTTTTGTTTCCAACCGGATTCAACTGAACACCAACGTGTCAACAGTCACGGTGGAAAACGGGTTCATAGCCGACGCCCTGATATATGTTCGATTCCCGGCAGGTGTGTTTTCTGCAAACTGCTGCTCTCAGGCCCAAATGTAACAGATCATTTTACTTTGAGAGCTGTGTGTTATTGTAGCAAAAAGTTCTGGTGTTTTCTGAAAGAATTCTGTTAACGATTTCTCTTTCTTGTACATGAAGCAGCAGCCAGCGGTCGTCAGATCTCGTCCAACGCCTCATTAGGTTTCGTCCTCTATCAAAACGACCGTTTCTTCAGGTCCAGGCGCTACAGATGGCAGCGGGCCACGTTCAGGGTGCTGTCAGCCAAAGTGGAGCACAGCATGGTGCCGCAAAACGTGGAGATGCAGTTCAGACCGACTGTAAGAAATCCAGCAACTTTTCAAAAGTTCAAAATTCAAATGTATTAATCATTGGTCAGTACTCACACAATCAGATGCAGAGGATTCAGAGTTTAGTCTGTCTGTCTGCAGTCAGATAGTGAGAACGAGCTGTCAGCAGCTTCTGTCTGCAGAGTTTTCATGATGTTCACACAAACATCACTGAATCACTTTGATGCTGAAGAAAAAATCAAACATGATGACTCACAGGAAGTTCCGCAGTGAAAAGAAGCAACTTGAGTGTGTGAACTTCAGAAACTGTCGTTTATTTTGATCACATAAAGAAATGGTTGGAGATTGTTGGTCAGGCTGAACGGATGAAGGTGTGTCTTGTGTGTGTGCAGATTTTCCCGGGTTGTGACCTGCAGAGCGAGACCTGATCCACACTGCAGACGCTTGTCAGCACAAACGTCCTGTGGTTTTTAGAGCAGCTGCAACCACCTGAGCTCATGTTTTCCTTCTTTAATAATCAATAATTAACTCTGACTGCAGTGTCACTGAAACAGAGCTCATGTTGATCAATAAGGAAATGTTTGTGCAAGAAGTTTCAGTGAGACTGTTTATGGTCTGTTTTTATGGTTTTTATGGTGCTGATTAATCTGTCGAGTCTGCTGGTGATTCAAAGTGAGATGTCTTCATGTCCATCGTCTTCACACCATTCTTCTTCTTCTTTGACAGAGCAGGACTGACGTGGAGGTTCAACCTGCGGTCTCGTGACTCTGAATCAGTGCATGAAACACATTTTATGTTTTCACTCAAAATGAGTCACACTGCTCAAACCCTGCTAATCTTTAGCTACATTACATGTTAGCTGGTGAACATGGTGTCATCTGCTCGCCTCACCTACAGACAGATGGAGCTGCTCTGCACGTTTTAGGAGGACCTTTGCAAACATGTCAGAATGCACAGTCAGCATTCTGTATGAATAACATGTAATGTAATGTAATCAATAAAGTTTTAAAGATGACAGAGCTTCGGCTTTTCCTGCTGCTGTTGCAGAACCTGAGTGATACGCATCTGTACGACTTCGCCTGCGTTTTCTGGGACTACACGCTGCAGGACTGGAGCACCGACGGCTGCTCCAAAGGAAATGCTTCAGACGGCGTCCTCAGGTGTTTCTGCAACCACACGACCAACTTTGCCGCTCTCTGGGTAAAGATCACGTCTGCATGAGCACGTTTGAAAAGTCAAATGAGACAACAGCTGGATTCATTCCGACGACACCCAGATAAAACAAACACAGTCAGCATTAAATACACAGAGAGGTTGATTGATGCACATGAAGTTGGTCGTTCACAGGAAGCTTGAAGTGAAGCTGCTTGTTTAAATCAAGTTTAGAATTCAAGGATGATGGAAGAAAGTCGGTTCTGTTTCTGTTTCAGTCATACAGAGAAGACTACGAGTACGCAGAAGCACTGAGCGTCGTCTCCATCATCGGACTGTCCGTTTCCATCCTGGGTTTGGTCGTCACCATCGTTTACCATGTTAGAGAGAAGTACGACACTTTACAGATCAAAGTCATTTTGGATTGTTTTTCTCCTGAAGCATAAAAATGTGACATTCTGCACAAATGTGCACTTTTTTCCACCATCCACGCTCCCATCAGTGCGTTCTTGAGCTTAGCATGTAGCTTAGCATTTAACATGGTCAGGGTTCCTTTAACAGTGGTAGGAAGTCACCACACACAATTAAAGAGGGAAATGTTCCTTTAAATGTGTTTCAACAAAGAACTGTATCGAGGAGATTTGAAACTGTAATATTGCGATAAAAGAGTAAAAACTGTGCATGTTTGACTGAGTTACACACACACTGTGAGGTGGGCGGGGCTGACACGCAACAGGAAGTCATTG
>JAPXVT010260202.1:0-10470 GCA_029823135.1 Acanthurus reversus | reverse complement strand
TACAGTGCATGCCCAGCTTAAGCACAATAAGTAGGCTGGACACACTGAGTTACAGAAAGCAATGTCATTTATTGTCTCAGATTATGTTGAAACTGGGGAGTGCAGCATCAGGGTCACATGGCCACTTACCGACAGGTTCCATGCAGAGTCAAGAAGAGGAGAAGGGGACCATGGACGTGAGGCCAGTGCGTGCCCTTTAGCTGTCTGGGTGGTGGTGAACGGTGCGAGGAGCCAGGTTTTCAGTCTGTAACCACGGTCACCCAAGGCCACAATAACCACATGCTCAATTAATACTACAAATTCACTATCAGTTCTATGATTAATGTTACGTTGTTTACTCATTATGGCATTTTATCCACATTTGAATGTGTCCCCCTGGTGTTTCACGCATGGTCCAAAAGTATTTCAAATCAGTTAAGAATTAGTTTGACAATTTGAAGCAACAAGCAGTATACGTCACCTAGAAGTCAACCATCCTGCACAGCCCCTGCTTGAAGTCTATTCCCAACACCACTATTTCACAAGATGAATGAATCATGAATTGAATCAGGCCACGGTGCCACTACATTTGTGAGACACATTTGCACATCACAGACTTCCGGGTGGGTGAGCATGTGAAGGCAGTGTAGTCTCCATCACCCGTAAGTTTTTCTCCTAAAAGCCCATCTTTTTCAATCCCCTGTTAGATCCCAAGTTACCCCTCTGTACGGGAGGTTACTGGACCAGCTCGCTGTTTAAAGGGTCCGGTTATCATCCCTATTGGTATTACTAGAGTAGGGAATCTGGATAACTGTTTAAGCTGGTGACGAGGAGATCCGCCTGGCTTCTCACTGCCTTCTTCCGGAGGTCTACCCTGCTAAGTACGGGGCCGTCATGGCTGAGCAGTAAACTTCACCCTCACACTGGATCTACTCTTTCCAGCCGGTGTGCAGGTAACACTGGATGGCGGGGCAAAGAAGAGTTTTCCATCCCCGAGGAGGCCGCAGCCTTTGCAGCTAGCTATAAGTAGAGCCCGAGGCCTGACTAACTTAGCTGTTAGCACAACCTAAGTCAGCTGGGCTAACAGCTAAAACACACTGGATGCAGTCGCGCCACAAAGTGTTGCGTCGCGGAGCTAGTCTCCGTTTGGCGCCCATGTAATCCAGTCTGACTGTCCAGGCTGTCTGCTGCTGCGGTGTGAAGCGCTCTGCAGCGCTAGTTTTGGCGTCTGTTCTATTCTTTCCGCAAGCTGTGAGCGACTTTGTCAAGCTGAACAGAGCTGATCAGAGCAGATCGTACTTGACAGGAAGTCGCACAGAGAATCCGGCCAATTTTCAAAATAAAACAAATGTCAAAACAAAACACCCTGTTTAATGATCGTGTGGTTGTCCTGTCTATATATGTATCTGTCAGTTAACAGAGAGAGAACACACACACACAGTTTGATATTTGATGCGAAAGGGGCAGACGAGCAGAGGAGTTTGTTGACCGGCGCAGAGAAATGCTCTTCTGGTGTGGACAGCAAGGTGCCTGCTAGGACGGGAAATGGCGCTTCGCGGCACTTCGCGGCGCTTCGCGGCGCTTCGCGGCACATCCACCTCTGATGTGTCCCTGGCGTAACACAGCCTGTACTAATGCTGCTACAGCAAGACTTTTGGACTTTTTTCAGGGATTATTTGATCAGCTAGACTGAACAGTTTGCATGTGTGCTGTCCCTCAGTATCAGCTTGGAAAAGTTATATGTAACTCTTGACTAAAACTCTGGGATCTTGTTTTTCTGATTACCAGCTTACTGCACTATGCTTTTAGCCTGGAGCCAATGATCCAGCTGCGCCACCCTCTTGAGAGCCAAGGGGCCAGGTCAATCCATCCAAAGACAATCTTATGAGGTAAACTGAGTCTGTCATGCGCTCGGACACTTTATTTTCTCCTAATCTCTTTTTTTTTTCTTTTTCTTCTTCATGTTTGCACCTTAAAAGTAGCATAATTGATGTTTGCACTAACTTTGAGATGCATCTAACTCAGGTATGGTAAAGTTCACCATGTTTACAAGCTGCAGGGTTTATAAAGTGTTATGAACAATGTTTTACACTCCGCTCAGATTTTGTTTGGGAAGCATATTTTATTGGAGCCAAATGATTGTCAGGCACACATAGTGACAGAACTTGAAGCTTAACCAAATAAGTGATTAATTTAGAATGTATGGTCACTATTTTTATTTTTGTCAAGTCAAATGTTGCTTACCTTTCTAAAGGTTTCATTTTTATACGATTACTTCTGTTCATGCTAGAGGGGCATATTCTTAATCTCTCCTGTGTTTTAAGGGTGACATTTCTAATAACAGATGTTTGGATTATTAGTTATGGGATCGGGGATAAATCACAAAGGACAGACGCTTCAGAAAGGCAAGTATGAACCTTTTGTTCTGATGGATAAGACTTGGATGTGTAAGAGAAGGGACTGGGCAAGTGAGGGAAACCAAATTTTTCCTTTACAGAGGGGTCTGCACCAGCTCCGTCATACTCACATTTCAGCGGCATTTCACATGCATAACTGTGACGGGAAGCGTTTATTTACGCTTTAATTCTATTTTTCCAACAATCCACTTGTGAAAAGCAAGGGTGATGCCAAATAAAAAGACACATTTTCCTTCTATCTACAGTGTATGCAGCCTATCTGTCGGTCCTCTGTTGATTTATTTCATCTTTCCTCTTAAACTTTATCATATGATTATGACGGGAAAACAGTGTATTTCGGTGAGAAATTATGAATGATATTATATGCATCAGTGAAATAGATCAGAAAGTTTGACTGCTCCTTTGCTTTGCGACGCTTGGAAAACGTGCCACTGGAAAGCCAGAACCAGTATAGACAATCGCTTCTGTTACTTGTGAATGCTTGAGTGACGGTGACAGAACATTTCCTGTCTAGTAATGGGGTTGGACTTATTCTCTCAGCTGTAGCCCTGTCAGATTTTCAAGCAAATAAAGTCCAGATTACAAATAAAACAGAGTCAAAACAGTCATTAGGCCTTACATTCAACATAGAGCTCAAGAAGCTGACGCCGATTCGTTTCTCCTCCAGTCAGTCATACTTTATCTCTCACCTAAAAAGTTGTGAGATAAAGTCAAAGAGGTTTGTTGGTCTGTTAGCTACGGTGACCCTGAAGGCCAAAAACAAAGCAACATTTAACAGAACACAATGACGTTTCAGAAAGCACTTTCGCATTTCACAAAACACAAGAACATTTCAGGTTATGGTAAAGGTAGGGACAACTCTTGTTTCTGATTGGACAGAACCTGAGTCAATTCATAGTTTATTCAATGGATGCAGGCGGAGAAACGCTCTGCTCTTAATGAAAATATAAGCTGCTGTGATTAGTTGTTTGGCTGCCAGTCAAGAAATGACAGTTTGTGAATGGTCAGCTATGTGGAAGTGTAGACACTTTGATGGTGCATCTTCTATGCAGTGGGTCGTTTTTGGCGATGGCGACTTCTGAGTAGAGTGTGTGCTGGGTATGCTTCCCTTGTTTGAGACCTGCTGGCGTTCGGAAACGATGTACTGTCTGTATTGTGGAAAGAAATCTGAGTCACTTCCGAATTTTTGCAAGTCTTGTGGGAGGACATTGACCATATCAAAAGAAGGGACACATGAACAGGACGTCACTGGCTCAATTTCAGGAAAAATATCAAGTTAAACTGTGGTTGACAGTGCCCTGTATAACTTTTAACTGCGGCTCATGACTCACGTTTGAGCTCACACTCATACAAAATGTGTTCACAAAAACACAGCCCAGGCCACACATTCAGTAAGGCTGTCAAATCATCAAGTTTTCTCCATTTGTGTAGCTGCTGCTCCAAAAATGCCATCAGTTTAAAATTCGTGCAGGGACACAGCTGAGTAGTATGTAATAGAAACAGAAAATGACATTGCGCTGTCAAGTTCGGTTCAATCAGAAACGAGAAGAGTTGTCCCTACCACTTCCGTAATGTCGTCGTGTTTCGTAAAATGTTGCGTTTTATGAAACGTTGTTGTGTTTTTGACCTTCAGGGCCACCATAGTTCACACTTTTTCCCTCCTCAGAGGCCCTCTCACGATCTGCGCTTTGAGCTCTACAGGTTTTTTCTGAAATGTGTTGCCATTTTCGAAGAGAACTGATAGGTTGGATTGGTCACCAGGCAAGGCTTTTATATGTGTCTATCTTATCTTGAGCATATCCTGCTCCGGAGCAGGTTAGCTGTTAAGATAATTCACCAGAGCGATGTGAACGGGTAAGTAACCTACCTTAAGGTCTAAAGGTCTTGAAATTAAAGTAGTCACAATAATAAAAAAGTATTTTGGTGTTCTTATTCATCTGAATTTGTCATTACCATACTGAAAGTCATTTCCAAGCTGAAACTTTAGGTAGGTTACTTTTTAGGAACAGATCCTGTTTCTCCCTTCAGGCCAGGAAACAACCCATTTCAACAACTTTCTTTCTTTTTTTTTTGCCTAATGTTATGCCAGATGGTTGTGGCACCCTCATCATTCATTAATATCCCTTACTCAATGTAAACATTGTTCAGCCAACTGCTACAGACAACTAGGAAGCAAACCTTGATAGCTTTACATTACATTTGTTAATAACGGGACAATGGTTAATAATTGGGTATTGTTATGTTTAGGTAAAGAGGTTAAAGTTTTAAGCTGAAATTTCAGGCTAGAGGAATGCAGCCTTTTGTAATATTTGTGTGGGGACATTTTATCTGATGACATACCACAGCTAGATATGTTACCAGAGAGGAGGTAACAAAAAAAAAAAAGAAGCCAGCTGAGACATGAGGTGGATGGGGTGAAGGGCAAGGAGGCCACAGATGGACAGAGGGAAAACTGAGATTGTATAGAAAGCAGATGTGATGGGGTTGATAGAAACAATTAAAGAGAAAAGCAGTGGTAGAACTGATGAACCTGGCAGTGATGCATCAGTGGAAGCAAATCTCCAGTTAAGAGCCCCAGAGAAAATGAAACATATGTTATCTCCCCTGGCTATGCTGCTGTCAGCAGGTAGAGATGGGTGTAGAGACACTGGAGGGCGGGAAAACTGGGAGTGCACTGTTCTCCAACGACACTTTTCAGTCCATGTTCTTTTATTTTTCAGGATTTAAAAAGATCTTTTCAAAGCCGTTATTGCAAACCTGCTGGCTAACTATAAAAAAAGTTTCTATCATAAACATGTAGAGCTCTATGTAAATGCATGTATAAATTATAAGGTCTTGCTTCTAATTTACAAAGCATTACATGGCCTTGCACTTAAAGATATAAATGATTTATTGTTACATAAATACACACACACACACACACACACACACACACACTCAGATGTCTGACGGGAAGGAGGAATTCAAGATTTAGAAGAACCTGCTTCCTGCTAGTGGAAATCATACTGGAGCAAGTTTGAACAAACACCCCATCTGAAATCCTGCACAAAGTGTGCTACTGACACAGGCGTCACTGCCATCTTATCCGCGGCACAGATATCATTTTTGCCACGTCTGTAAGATAGCACATGGACCTGTGCCACGTCTGTGTGCCAGTGGGCGGGAGGCCTGAAAGTGAAGGGAGAATGCAGGCGTACCTGGTGCAAAAAAGTCAAAATGCGTTTGGGTGTAGACCAGAAAGAAATGTTTTAAAGGTAAACGCAGAAACTCTGCTTGCACAAGATACGCCGCATTTGGCCGAGGTGCACACACATGTCGTCACAGTCACACACACTGTTTGTTTCTGTTTATCCCCCACACAGAAGTGTAGATTATTTAAATGTCCTTTGAACATATTTAGCTGAGAAACAGTGGTGTAGCCAGAAATAATTTTGCTAATAATTAATGGCTTTTCGTATTTTTTGGTTGTTGTTTTTTTTTTATTATTTGGTTTTTACCGTGACATGTGTGGTTCTCCGCAAAATACACCTGAAAATGAACTGTAGACAGTTACACCACCTTTAAATGTCTGTATCTGTAGAATATTTCACAAACATGAGAACACATGACTACTTTGTGTAGATAAAATTCATCAGAAAGTCATCAGAGATAAACTGTAAAAAGTAAACACTGCATATTATGTGTCTCTAAAATGACTCACACTAAGAAAGAAGAAGGAATTGTTATAATAATGAAGCCTAACTAATCAGACGGGATCACAGCTGTCAGACTGTCTTTACAGATCAGTCGCTGACAGCAGGAGCAGCTTTAGTGTTTGTCTCTGGGTGTTTATTGGATCCAGAAAAACAAGGATTAAACGATTATGATCTGTAAGGAACAAGACGTTACATCTGACCAAGAGAATGTCCATAGCCTGTGACTGAAAACTCGTGTGAGAGGGTGTCAGAGGTTTTTTAAAAGTCTTCTTAAAGTTTTGTCACTACTGTACGGAAGGCATACTTTAGTTAACTGAATAAAAAATTTGTTTTCTGATCTGTGTTGTTATTACTTTTTGCTGTTTCCTCTTCATTCATGATGACTGTTGTCTTGATAACTTCAGGTCACCTGTACCCTTGAAACGACGGCTTGACCAACCATAAAATCAAAGATTTTTTCCCCAGGTTTAATAAGAACACAGGGTGAGTTGTTTTGCTTTGCATTTAAGGTGCAATCCACAGTGAATTAAGCATCTCCTTCACCAGCTGTAAGTTTAAATACAAAACACACACACAATAAAAGAAATGTTTAAGACAGGCGTCTGTGTGCCTGACAACAAAAACTGTTTCTTCTCTTCACATCATCACATTTTGGAAAACAATCTCTGTAGTCTTCTCATGTCCAGCTCCCAGCACAGACCCATTCTACAGCTCACAACCTTCTGAGAGGTAGCGTTTCCAGTCAAGGATGTTTCTGTAAAAAAGACTTGAGCAATAAAAACAGTCAGTCTGTGCAGTTTGACTTTTAACAGAGCAACAAACTGTCAAGCATGTGTAATTCATCGTAGACACCCTCCCAAGAAGAGATGCTCTGCTTTGTACTCCACATACTGTCAATGTATTATTCAACAGTTCACGGTGAGTGGTTTCTCTCCGAATGGCACCGAGAGGTCAATGGCTCATGGAGCACCATTAGCATCTAAGCCCAGGTCTGACTGTGTCTCAGCTGAGATTTATTCCATTTCTTCCATTTCACCTTTATCTACACCAGGACCCACTGAGGGACCATTCTCTTTTACACACATGCAAACAAACAAAATAACACAATGTGTAGAAAATGCTCCAAAGTCACATGGTAATGTTAAAGCTTTATGTCATTATGTTTGTGAGATTCTGTTCTGTTCATTTGGGGACGTTGCAGCATTCAATTTTAGCGAACTAGTTTTTTTTCTTGGAGGAGGTGCTAGGATGGATAATAAAATATTTCTTGCCCTTTCTCTCCTCCCCCACCAGATTTGTAAATGTGAGCAAGCTGTTTTTACTAACATTTTTTCCCTTGTATGCTTCTACAAAATATTTTGTAAATGTATTTACAGAAGTCTTTGAAATCTGTGGAAATAGATCGTGTGTCTTAGTTTTATTGTTCAACAGTGTATCTTAGTTAACTGTCTGAGTCAATTCATGTTTCTAAGTGGTCTTCTCATAATATTTGTTTTTAAGTTGTTCACACAGGATTCTAACTGTAGATCCAAACACACAGCAGCCTACCACATCTCTAGGAATCCACACGTATGTTGTTCTGAGCAACTGATTTTTATCAAGTAGCAAACTAGGGCTTGTGATCATGTCGTCATGCCTAGTACGCTTTGGATGTTGGCAGTGTCACGGAAATTCAAGAGAAATGAGTAAAAGGTCTTGCACAAAACTTTGTCTTTATGATGATTTAATAAAGTAAAAAGAAATTCAGAGTATACAGAGGTTGATCTTCTGGCCAAAAGTTCCAAGCTAACACACACAGAGAATGTGCACGGAGTCTGAGCGCAGTTTACAGATAAGACACCTATTTATGAGCTGAGGAGAAAAACAAAAACATTTGCTAAACAGTGACACACTGTCCTTATCTAAGACATTGTGACCTCCAACCTTAAGAAAGATGAATTCTTGCTGAGAGAAAAACTCCCTGCAAACAGGAGATAGTTAGTTAGCTGTTAGTTAGCGCTCTAAGTTACACAGTGAGCTAAAATAAAAGGTGACAAAATTCAGTATACTAAAATAACATTACATACTGAATAATGACTAATTTTCCACCACAGGAAGCTGCAGTGTTGTGTTTTGCTGCTGCAAATACTTCATTCACCTTAGCAGTTTTGTGTTTTACTCGCATTGCAGGGTTCGTATGAGTGCTCGAAATCCTTAAAAAATATTCAATTTTGATCTTGTGTTTTCAAGGTTTAAAAAGTGCTTGGATTTTGGATAAAGTGCAGAAAATTGTACTTGTGTTACTCTTATAATAATTACCTGTTCAACTGAACAGTTCAGTTATTAGTAGGGAAATAAACTCAGTCCAAGAGTCTGTCACGTAAAGTTAACACCGCTCTGCCCGGGCCCTCCCCCCCTTAGTCTGCATGTGACTGAGCTCTGTCAGTCTCTGTTGATGTGTGACCCCGCCCCCTGAAGACAGTGAGTAGAAGATGAGAACGTGCTAGGAGGGTCAAAGGAATACCACACACTAAAGAGCTACAGTTGAATCTTTTAATTGCGAAGTGACGTTTCGAGCACCAAGCTCTTTCTCAAACTGCTGCTTCTGTTGCAAACAGAGAGCTGCCAGTAATAAACCATTTGATCAGGCACACCTGGTGTATGTTACAATAAATATGTTCACATATTTTCAAAACATACAAAAATATATACAATATATACTATTTTTTTTAAAATATTAATATATATTGTATATATTAACAACAGGTTTGGTTTTGTTTATAGGCTTTGAGATCCCAAATTTGTTTACATTGATAAGCTTATGAATATTCTTATAGCTTGGGTGTCTGGTTTTTCAGTTATTTTTCCAAGAGAGTGAAACGCTACAACAGCTCCGAACCTTCTGGCCCGGCCAACATTTTCTCGAAGTCCAGCGGTCCTCCTCAAACGTCTTCGACATCTTCATAATGGAGGAACTGATCGGGCTAATTTTCTGAAATACAAACCTGCAGAGGAGATGAACCATGGAGAACTGGTCGGTCATGGATGAGGTAGATGTGTGGGCGTATGTGGGTGTGCTCCCCCTGGTGGGGGTCTACAGGTCCAGGGGCGAAACCATCCGTAGCCAGTGGAAGCTGAACACCGGCCATGCCATGGTCAGAACATTCATGTCGCAAAAGAAGTTCAAGCACTTGGGCTGGACCATCAGTTCTGATGACCAGCTGACCTGACATTCCGGCAGGCTTGGAGGCAGAACAATCTGGTTGAGCCCCAATTCAGAGGATTCTGTCCTTTCTGGCAGTAAGCCAGCAAAGTACAGCGTTATCTGTATTCCCTGCAATGTCCTATGCCTGTGGGATGGAGATCTACACTGGGAGGGAGGCTGGGGTGCCTGCGGAGGTGAACCAGGGGAAAAGGGTGGCGCTTTAACTGAACGAGGGGCTCAAGGGTCACAACTTCACTTGTGAATTTTGTTTTCTTGTTGTTATTTTTTTTTACATCATTTGCACTGGTGGAGGAGCTGATGATGAGGAAGATTACCCTGGTCAGCACCATCCACCGCAGCAAACCGGAGCTTCCCCTGCAGCTCCCAGAGCTCCAGGGCAGAGAGGTCTACTCCTCGTGGTCTGCCTTCACCAGGTATGTATGGTATTTTTTTAAGATTACTGTTGCTAGTAATAAGCTTGGCTTTATTGTGTTTTTATTCTTGACTTCTTAATGCATGTACTGACTGCAGTGCAGTGTTTTATGTGTTATTTATTTATTTATAGGACATGTACGGCTGTGTCATATGGCCCAAAGTGCGACAGGAGGTGTGTGTTTTTGTGATTTTACATGATTTGCAGCTGCACTGTAAACTTTTCCTTTTCCTTGTGAAGTAGACTAATACTATTCTCTACCTGTCTATCTATCTATCCATACATCCATACATCCAAACATACAAAGCACAAAGCAGAGGTTGAACCAGAGGAGCCCACCCCCAGCAAATCCAGGAGGCTGTGCCACCTGTGCACAGAAAACAAGAAAAAGCTTACCAGTACCTGCAGTTGCTGTAGCAAGCACGTCTGCAGGAGCAGCTCTCAAATCACGTGCAGCCTCTGCCTGGAGAAATAAACTCTCACTCTCTCTCTCTATCTATCTATTACACACACACACGCACACAAACACAGTTATTTCATTTTTTGCTAAAAATAAATAAATAAATAAATCCATTCCTATTCAAAGTGGCCATTTGTTTTTGCCTTATTTATAGAAAATAATATGGTAACATGAATAGAAAGTAAAAACTTTTAATGGCAAGAGAGTTGGTGTAAGATTTAACCAAATAAAAGGGGGAAATAAGATATATTTTTATTGTTTCTACAGCAGTTTTAGGTAACAGACATTTATGTCCACTAAGG
>JAPXVT010260116.1:0-10471 GCA_029823135.1 Acanthurus reversus | reverse complement strand
TTTTATTTATTTACTTTCAGGTTTATTTAACAGGAACAATGCACACTTACAAAACATACAAATGTAAATTTCCCCGAATGAGCCAGGAGGCTGCTTTACTTCCGCTGTCCCTTGACTGGTGTTAAGAAGTCACCCTAATACCAGGGTCACACTCCAAGATATTTTGGTCGGTTAAAGTGTTCACTGTGTCAGATTAGGCTATTAAAGAGTCATAAATTCTGGATGTGTCGTGGCCAAGAGACGTGACGGACTACATATTGCGCTCCTATCAATCATCGTTTGCAGTTCACAACATGCGTGACATCACTGGAGAGGAAGTGCTCGCTACTGACTACTACTACTGACAAGCCATCATGGGAGGAGAACAGAAAATCAAACATGCTAGTCTCTCTGTCGTGAGGTCACGGGCATCCTTGATGCAGCATAGGCTGTCGTCCAGTATGACACACTACGCAAATTGAAACAATCGATTGCTGTGCCCGATGTTCATTGATCGTTTCTGAGTCCAGCCAATGCCCTATGTCTCCCCTGTTGGGCTCTTATCAGGCTGATATAATGTAGTCTGACCTTGGCATGAAAAGATAAAAGGATTAACCTATAAATAATTTACAATATTCTATAAAAGCTGAATATACCCAGATGCTAATATAGACCTAAAAACAAAAACAGCATTGCAAAAATCAACACACACGCACTCATGAGCTGACAAAAATGCTGAGCTCAAAAATCAGTCCAACTAAACTAGCGAACTGTCAGACCACGTGACAAACAAAGTACAGACAGCACAGACATTTTTTGGTAGACACGCACTAAACCAACATTGCAAGGACAGTAACAAGCAACGCAAGTTTAGCCTAACCTGACATGAAGTAATTAAACAGAAAACAGCACAAGAAGCAGAGCAAAAGAGATGGCAGCAAGGTTTAGTAACTCAGTGTCAATGTTGACAGTGCTGACTACTTGTTAGCCTAAATGAAGCTAAAAAAGAAGCATTTCAGCAAAAGTGATAAAATTTCTAATGTTAACTGGAATAGAGTTCTCCTCACGAGCAGCCCTAATTAAAAATGCGGACTGACTGAAAGCACTTTTCCTGAACGGGACAATACAGTGTACTCTTGTTTTTACAAACTGACTAAATACAGAAGGAGACAGTCCGTGTAAGATTTTGTACATAAGGCAGGAATCTGTGTATTTAATCAGGTTTTCCCAGTTGAATAAGTTGTATTTTTGTTAGAATATGGCAATGACGATAGTGTATGGAATTCCTATCAAGAACTTTAAATTCAATGAGACAGTTTTTTAAGATATATATTTTTCCATAAAATCCGTACATTACTACGAAAGGATGATTGATGTGCAGCTTCAGTGAAGCGCTGAGATAGCACGGGGCCACTAAATGTTTTCTGCATCTATCCATTGCTTTTTTACTTATAAACACAGCACTACTACAAGCAGCTGCATGACCAAAATAGGTCGTTCAAAATTGAATGGTTTGTGTGGTGATGTGCAAGATATTATGCGAGCGGTGGAAAAAGTACACAGGGACAAGTAATAGATACTGAGGTAACAGATACTGGATTCTGCATTTATGCAATAGAAGTCAATGCATTTAATGACGACAGTAGTTACCAGATGTTGCGTTGGTGAGCTGGTGCAGTAGCCAGTTGTATAATGAGTGATATGTTGTGAATTGACTTCACTTCACTAATTCTACTTTATCCAGGAGTGTATCAAGGGACTTCCGGCCCGTTCCCTATTGATCTTAGAGAACAGGGTATGATGGCCTGGCTGATCATCTCCAACTGATAAGCTGCGTTGTGCAAGTCTGTAAAGTAGCTGATTGGTTGACAGATTCCTAGATATGACCCTGTGTTTTGAGGAAAGGTCGGGGTCATGGATTATGTGTACCTGAAAAGGAGGGACTATGATTTTACATTTGCGTGTGTGTGCGTGTGTGTGTGCGTGTGTGTGCGTGTGTGTGCGTGTGTGAGAGAGAGAGAGTAAACAGTAGCGGGATATATAAGGTCCCCCTGTACTTCTCTGGTCATCTCTCCCACCAGCTTGTGCACGTGTGTTTGAGAGAGAGGCAGTGTCCACCCTGGTCTTAAGCATGACGTACCGTGTGCTGTTGTCGCTGCTGTTGGTGTTTGGGTGTGTGCACGTCCACAGTGCACCAGTGGAGCAGGCTGGTTTGGAGCAGGGGTCATGCGAAGATCCGTCTGCAAAGGGCGCTGCAGGACTGGCTCTCACCAGGATCAACCAGGACCGGCAGGACGGCTACATCTTCAGCCTGCACCGCCTCTCCAACGTCCACGTGACGAAACATGTGAGTCACACCACCGCCCGCCATCATGGTGCCAAACACAACCCTGTTTAATATTCTTATTACCTATAGGAAACAGTGAGGCAGTGGAGAGATCAATTCCTTTATTTTATAGCCCAGTGCCGATTTGTTTTGATATCAAATCGAATGACTAAAAGTTGAAGTTAAGAGATGCTGTAATTCATTTTCACCATCAGGCTACTTATTTTTCAAATGTGGGGTGAAATTACAGTCATTGATGTCTGTCAATCACTTTACTTTTCTTTACAAAGATCTGGAGCTACAGCAACACCATCAGAAAACAGCTTTACAACGGATTCTATAAATAGATGGTATGAACTTTCTGTGTGTGTGTGTGTGTGTGTGTCACAGGGAGAAACTGGCGTGGTTTTCTACCTGACTCTGGATGTTGTTGAGACCAACTGCAGTGTTCTCAGCAGGAAGGACTGGAAGACGTGTGAGGCTCGTCCCGACCATGACACACCGGTTGGTAAACACACATACACACACCACACATACACACACTCTCAATCACACAAGGTCATATTCTGTATGCCTACATGTTCGTTCAAAAATTTCATAATCATGGAAATAATGTATTCTGTCCTTATTCCTAATGAAAAATGCTTATTTTATCAAGTCAAAAGTTCTTTCTTAACATTACAGCGTCATTTAACTTGTATTATATTGGAGTGTAATGTGTCTTTTTTTATTTATACAAGTAGCATCATATTTTCTTACGCTTTCATGAAGAGTATTACTTAATTTAACAGCAGAAACAAAAGAACTTTGGTGTCGTAAGTCATGTTTAGTGAGTTTAGTCAAATAAAAATCTAAATTCAAATCTACTTTTCATTGTGTGTGGAAGTGCAGCACACTAAAATTTTGTTTGTGCTTCTTTTATTGTCTTGGTCTTTGCAGGTGTATGGACAGTGCAAAGCTGCCATCTACATAAATAAACCACACAGAGTCGTGCGTCTCTACAAATACAATTGCGCTGTCAGACCAGGTAAAAAATATGTTAAATAAAAGCAAATACAAGAACTCCTGATTTTTATTTCTCTTGATAACGTTATGTGACAAGACGTCTTTTCCCCATGTTAAATGAGTATGTATATGAAAATTGAAAAGGCTACTGATATAGTAAAACAGCTACACATCTTTCCTGTTTGTTTACAGTTTTGACTTTTGTTTCGAAAATAAATGAAATCTTTGGCAGTTTAATCTTTGTTATTGGATCTGTAAGGTAAAAGACTTGGATTTTGTGAAACTGAAACAATTTACGATATGTGCGCATTCAAAAATTTGTTTTTCTCTTCTCAGCTCCTGCTGCTAAGATTTCTGAGACCTGTCCCGACTGTCCATCTCATGTTGCCTTGGACAACCCTGAGATCCAGAAGACCGTGTCTCTGTCATTGGAGAAGTTCAACAAGGAGAACGGATTGGCCAATCGTTTCGCTCTGCTTAAAGTCAACCGCGCCACTGCAGGGGTAGGTCGCCCACACGTCCGAAACACAAAGATATCATTTCTCATCCTCCCAGAGCAACTCAGAGAATATGGTGACTGATGAAGATTTCCACTAAATGTTTGCCAGATTAGATTATGTTTAGGCTGATACCTCAGTTCTTTCTCCAAACACCAACAAAAAAGTAACAACAAAAGTATCTCAGCCTGATAAACTACAGTGGCCACCAGCTGTAGTTTAACCAGAGATAGTTGTGGCCATGCAGTCATGCAACCTGTAACAATTCAACTTCTCTCACATGTTCTGATTTTGAAGAAATATATATATATATCTATAGAGGGTTTGGATGTGTTTCTGTTTTTTGGGTTAGTTAGTTAGTTTGTTTTGTTTTTTTGTATTTCAGTTAATGATTTAAAGTTTGACAAATTTCTGCCATTAAATTAGTGTCAAACTGTCCAGAAAAAACAGAAAGTCCTCAACCCAAATTGCTGATTTGTAATGAACAATAAGTTTACTGATTATCTCTCAACTCTCAAGACTGACCTTTTTGAACTCCCATCTTTTGTGTGTGTAGTGGGTCCTCCTTCCAGCCTGGCTCCACCCTCCTTCTGCTCAGCTCAGATTTCACTGAGACTGTAAAATTCACAAAATGCTTTATGGGTCTAGTTCACCAGGCGACCCACCTTCTGCTTTTCCAAGTGAACTCTCAAGCTCATTTATTCACTACACCCCCAACTCCTTGTTAAATTCTTCTGTGTGTGTGTGTGTGTGTGTATCCAGATGGCCATGTCAATGTATTACAATGCAGAGTACACCATCCAAGAGACCACCTGCCCCAAGAGCACAGTGACGACTGAAAACTGCCCCCTCATGGATTGCGAGTTTTCTGTGAGTCCTGACAAATTATCATTTCATAGTATTTTAATATCTTGATTAAGAAGATTCTTTATTTTAACTTTCGGGATTTATTGTGCATGTTGAAAAGAATCATGGGAGTCCTTTGTGTTAATTAAAAATTGAGTACATTCATTCCCTCTAGTGCTTCTAAAGTTTAACTGTATTTGGCTTGCACTCTTTCAGAGCCCCTTTTGAGAGTAATAATAAATTTTAGACTAGTTTTTATTCAGTTGTGATCAGTAAGCAAAGCAGTACTGTGGAAATCAGGCTTTAAATGTGTTGTTACATTAAATTTAATTGTTTAAATAACAAACTGTAGTAAAGTAACAGGCAAGGCCATTAATCTGCTTTCTCCTTTTTTACTTATTTTCTTGTTCTTCTCTCCTCAGCATAAGGGCTTCTGTAAGGCATCCCACTTCCACAATCCCACTGGTGAAGAGACCAGTGTAGAGTGTGAGATCTATGAGCCAGAGGTGAGACTCATGAACTTTATTTCTACCTCAGTTTTCATGTAATTTTAATGTTTTATTTCAGTAAATTGAAAAATCATACATTTATTACATATATTTTTTTATTCTGAATGTGTAGAAATTCTTGAGAACTCGATTATTGCAATCATTTCTTATTCTTTCATAGCTGAGACTTAAGGCCCGAGCATTCACCTGCATCGCTCGTCCAGTCATTCGGACTGCAAAAGCGGTTTCATTCATACTGAAAACAACTTTCCGCGCCAGCCTGGTGATAAGTGATATACAGTGCACAGATCGCAGCAAAGTAAACAAAAAATAAAAGTTTTAGTTTAGTGGCTACCCTTCTTCTTTAACCTTTTTTTCAGCCACGCTAATAATCTTGCAGCTACAACTAAATCCATGTCGACACGGCAGAGACAACAGGAGAAAAAAATTAAGCTTCTGCAGACGTGAAGAAGGGCACATTCTTACCTGAATGGAAGGAATCATATTTGTGTTGAATGAAATGAGAAATCTTTCAGCTTGAAATGACATATGGTGTGAACAAGTCAAATCGAAACAATGCTCAATGCTGTGGGCTTCACGTCCACAGAGGGGTCCATGCAGACCCTCCTGAACATGGGCAGATGACGATTTTTACTTCACAATACCAAGGCAGAAATCAGGGTGAATTGTCGAGAGAGTCGGTATGGACATGAGGGGGGCCTGCTGAGGTGGTAGTTGGATGTGCAAAGCTTAAAGCTAAAGACTAGTGGAGGAAGAAGTGATAAGTGACTTACATATGGTTTGCTGATTGGGAGCACGTGGATTTAATGAGGGCAGCGCCTGGTGCAATCAAGTAATGAGCCCAGGTGATTGCATGCACGGGAATGAGGAAGAGTCACAAGCTTGAGAAGATTCGAGCTGGTTGGTCATTGATCATGAATCCCCCCTCACAAAACTGCATTAATAACTTCAATTAAATGCTTTTTTTTCTCTGTGTTTTTTTTCTCTTATGGTTTTGTCATGATGGATGTAGCAAAGGATGAACATATCTTAAATTCTAACAATTTACCCAGGTGTTATCTACCAAAAATAACCAATTCTATCTTTGTGTCTTCTCCAGGCTGCTGAGAGAGAGAAGAAACTGCACCTGCTGGGTGGAGAGACTGACCACAGCCACAGTGCACACACACATGACCACAACCATGACCACGCCCACGGTCACTCCCATGACCACGGGCACGGCCACGATCACGTGCACGCTCATCATGCAAAAGCGCACGACCACAGTGGAGACTCCCCTAACCACCACCACAACTACAAGCATGCCGATGGTGAGCACACACACGAGCACGACCATGAGCTTGCTCTGGACCACAACCACAGGCACGCTCACCTGCATGAGCACGAGCACCACCACCATCACCACGAGCACACCCATGAGAATGAAGTCCATGACAACCCAGAAGGCGTTGTGAGGATGTTGCCCGCCTTAGGTCAGCCCGTGACTCTGCCTTCCTTCCCTGATGTCCCCGCCGCCGGCCCCGAGGTGGGAGTCACTCTGCCCCTCAAGCCCGACCCCCAGATCCCCGGACACACTGAACCCACCATCGAAGCCTTCCCCACTTCACTCTCAGCCCAGTGCCCCCCTGCAGCAACAAGAAACACCCTCGTGGAGACACTCTTCTCTGAGGACCCCATGTTCAAGCCAGCTGCATAAGTTGCTCATGCAACTTTTTTGGAAACTGAACTTGTTGGAAAGAATTCAGTGTTTCCCGGGGTGACTCTTGGGCAACATGGTGGTTCACACAGGACATGTAACCTTTTCCTGTCTCTATTCACTGCAGCAACGTAAAGGCTGAGTGAATTAACAACACATTTATATTCACATTTTTCTGTTGAAGTGAAATTGGTCATGCAATAAAAAACACTGTTTGTAATGGATACAATATGTTTACATTCACAAGACAGAACCATCTTCAATGACATAGCTCTTCCTATTGATTTATTATAATCGAGCTGCCAAACATGAAAGTTTTCTGTGTTTTTATGTTAACTGTGCTCGGCTGTACAAAACAATAAATGATACAACAAACACACAGTATCTTTTTATTCATCACAACTAAACATGTTATCAATTAGGCTTCTTTGTCCCGAACCCCCATGACTCCCAATGTGTTCAGTAAATTAAGTGCAAAATAGAATGCATCAAAATATTTTGTCAGAAATTTCCTGATAATATACATCCACGTAGACTATGCAGACCCCCACAGGCCAGAATATCAGCATCTAGGCACTGCATCTTGATTGGATTTGGATCATAATTTACATAAAAGACAATCATGCTGATTACTGAGAATATTTAACTTTTTAGATTTTAGACAGCCATTACTAATATTGTGGTTAACTGGTTATTAGAAGGAAGTCTGGTGCAGATTTGGCATCCCTCTCAAAGTAGACACTGATATATATGACACTGACATGTACAGTTGGTAAAATGCCTCTTTGAAGTCCTCAGGGCTTGATATTACCTTTTTGACACAAATAAAAATTTACCCTTCACGCATGATGAAAATAATGCATTTGCATATTTCCGTCACTGTGGGACAAAGGAGGGGTTTGGTCTGAGAATGGCCCTGCTCCAGTCATTACCAACATGCGTGCACATGGGTTAAGCCAACAGTGTGTATAGGTAATTTAATCTTTTGGTTGGGTCAGCATGAGGAGAGAAACTGTTTTGAATGACAATGCCATCAGAGACGCATATTTAAGGGACTTGTAGAGATCTTCAGGAAAGCCTCAAGCACCAAAATCACACATCAGTGGGCATTTCCTCATGACCCCTTGCAGGAAACATTTCACAAAGGGGTGAGAGAAGACTTACATAAAAAGGTGGCTACTGCACAAATTTTAAAGGTGGCCTGAGTCCTTTCTCGGACCGAAAACGAACTGATTAGATCCAACCAAACAAACCAGGAGATCCAATATTCATTCCTCGCACCAGCATGGGAATCCCAACAACTTATCCCTGTAACAGGCAATGGTGGATCTCGCTGCCTGGATAGTCTGTATAACTTGCAAAGACAGTCCAGCCTGCATCAGCCTCTCCATCCATCTTAGCCTGGAGAGGTTGGCCAAGTATGGAAGATGTGCCTATCTCAACCATCTCCTGCGACAGAGCCCCCATTATCAGTAGATAGTCCAGGTTTGGGTGGCCAAGATTCAAATCGTGTTCTTGTACCACATCACCTATTGGCTATGCAGGCCTACCAGGAGGAAGGTCAGTTGCTCCTGTCTCACTTTCTCCAGTAGAAGGGTAATGTAATGAAAAGGAAGGCATAAAGGAACCTTCTTGGTCATGCCACATGCGCAAACTGTCCATCCCTGAGTGGATAACTCCACTGTGCCTGTTGATGTGGCCACCATGTTGTTGATATCTGGCATAACCAACATGTATTTTCCCTGCATGTGGGGTTTGAATTGTTGAAGGACCGGAAGTATCACTTGGAGCTTTTAAAGGCTGACATGTCTGTCATCCATCAAAGGCAACACCGAGTGGTCTTCCCAGGTTGCTCCCCACCTTAATTTAACCCACCCAAGAAGTGCAAACAGCATGATGTAGATGGTCACTTGACCTAGCAGTGTTCCTGACAACAGATGTAAGGACCTCCTGTGGTGTGGCTTCCAAGAGGAGGCCGGCAAATCGCCTGTGTCAGATGATGCTAAACAATGGCCAAACTGATGGTGCGATCTGTGAAGTCAATACCATTGGCTGTCTTGACACAGCCACCGGCTTTGTGTCACTGTGATCATTCCTAATCCTGTTTCGTCCAGCAAAAACCTAAGGGAACAAGACTGACACATCCCTCCTAGTCCCACTATTTCAAAATTTTGCCAGGAAAGAACACTATGTGAGACGAACAAAGAAAAAAGGGTCATCAAGCACAGAAAGATACAGAAATGTTTGTCAGAGTCTATGTAATGTATGTAAATAAATGAAAATAAACCCATCAATACCCAAGGAAACCACAGGCCTTGGAAACAAAAGATTCTGATGCCGCTACTAAAAAAAAACCTATAGGCAAACTAATGCACATCTGTTTTACTCTCTTGTATTCTAACAAGCTAACTGTCTAGTTGCCATGGGGGTATAAAGTTATGTTGAGGATGTAATGGCCAAAAAACTTTCCCATTCCTTGCAAATGGGTGTTATGCGTATGGCTAGTGTCTCGGGTATCATTGTAATACTATGAGGGATGTGAACTTTAACCAACCCAGCCCTGGGTGCCACAGTACCCAGTAGAGCCAACCTGTACATCCTTCGTATAATTCACCAGGTCAGTCTTCATGCCATCTAACTTTCCATTCAAGCCAGAAAACAGGGACTCGGTGAAAAGGTGCTGTTTTGCTATAGCTGTAGCTAACATTTTTGCTAGCTCACTGCTCCTACTATCAGGACAGTTGCTGCGCACATTGTTGTTACTATTTTGATAGACTTCAGAGGACTTTGCATATCTGGTATTCGGCATAATGATCAGATCGGAATAAAGTTAGGTCAAATTTTATTATAGCAAGTATTTGTTTAAAAAGTGAGGAAGTTGGCTGAAGTGAAATAATCAATCATCCATCCAGCAGCCATCTTCTCTGCAAGGCATTCAACCTTTTTCAGCCACAAAGTCCATTTATATTTGCTGGTTATATAGAGCGAACAATGTTTTGCTTCTTTGCAATCAGCTGTCTCTGCAGGTTAACTCTGTCGTATCAGGCAACTGGGTGATGCATGCATCTGTCCAGTCAGCCAGCCAGCCTCATTCTTACAGGTTAGTAGCATTTACAGTTCATGGTGGTTGCTGGGGTCTTGTGTTTTCACACTTTTTCTTCAGCTCAAATCTGGAAATCATTCTTTCTTCATATACCTGTCTTCAAGGTGAAATGCAAAGTTTGCCAGCTGCTTGAATGCGATAGAGCAACACCACAAAAACTCCCCTTTGTAAAAATAAAAGCAGCCTCAGCCTTTCTCAGCCTGACAAGACACTAGTTCTTCAAAAGACACTTACAATAACCAGAACAAACAAGCATGAAGTGGCCTCTAAAAAAAGAACAGACGCGTGGAGACGGCTGTAGACACTCAGCTCCACAACATGCAAACACAACTGTATATTTGAAAAAAACATACACCTGGATATTTCATTTACTCAGTGATAAACTAGTTTTCCAGCTGCATTTCCCTACAAGGAATGAATCCTGTTGAAAGGACGTTCAGTACACTGACTGCATGCCAGATGACATAATGATAACATTAACACTTTTTTAAAAACCTTTTAACTTACTTT
>JAPXVT010259417.1:0-10475 GCA_029823135.1 Acanthurus reversus | reverse complement strand
CATGGCAGGATCACGTGTTCATGTTTTACTCTCTGCAGGTTCTTGAACACACCACCATAGAATTACGTCACCTCCTCCCAGGCTCCGCCCCCTCTTAATCAGCTTGAGGGCATTTAAAGCACCTGTGACATCATGGCCGCCTTTCTCACTGCAGTCCGTCACTACATCTTCATGGACACCAATATTCTGATATTAATCTGATTAAGACAATAATCTGAATGAGACTCCATGTAAACAGCATTTTCTGATTACTTTACTCAGAACAAAGTCAGAGTTGAAGTAAAAAATAATCGACTTAAGTCGTGGAGTATTCCAGTTTTAGTCACACTATTGCACACACGACTATTCCGTCCTGTCCTGAGTTTTTGCAACATTTTGCGACAGCGACACAGTTTACTGCAGTAAACGACATGTTCTCCTGCTTCCGGTCGAGAGTTTTTGGAAAATTAGAAAATAAAAACTTAAAAGGTGAAGCGGTAGCAACATGTTCGACTGTTGTTGTTGTTCGACTCTCGGTTTCAGTTCAAATCCCGTGAGAATAGGCGTGTGTCTCATGAATCATTAATCAGACGATGATCTGTGACATGTCAACAGGAATATGAGTGAAATATTCTATAAGCAACTCATGGAAATGCCTTAGTCGAAACATAATCTTCTTTAGAATGAGGCCAGTAGTTGGATTGTTGCAGCCCATGTAAACACAGTCACTGTCATCCCAAAGACCAGATGTTCTGTGTGAAATGTATGAAACATTATTCAGACTAGAACACAGAAAAAGTGCAGGCACGTTTACGCGTGTCCCCGCTCATGGGGACAGTGAGGGGAAACAAACTGGCAGCAGGACAGGGTTATGGCGAAGCTAACGCGCTAATAAAAGGCAATAACATGGCGACATGGCAAAGCAGTGGGATGAAGGAACTAAAGGACACCTTCAGTGCAACGTAAAGTCAGTGAGAATGGAAACAAGACGGAGGAACTCTGAGGTTGAACTGCATGATGCACCTCATGAAGAAAACACCCATGAGGATCATGTGACTGTGGTTTAGGAGAGAAAACAGCTGAACACGTTGTCTGCCATCGCCAGAAGTTCAGAGCAAACAGGGAAAAATTAGGGACAAAACTTGGCAAAAGGGACGTGAGGACAATGACTCTTAGTAACTTCCTGAGTATTGAAGACGGAAACTGTGAAGCTTAACTTGAGGTTTTACAGGAAACCGAGGTAAAGAAGAGAAATTAATTTTTATTTTTATTTTTTGCTGCATCTTTAATGGGAATGTCGATCTCTGGCCCCCGCTCCAGCACAGGAGGTGGCGGTAATGCACCTTCAAAGCTGGTTGCCATCGGCCACTTAGCAAGAAGAAGAAGATGGCCGCCTTTCTTTATTTGCCTGTTGGTTGCTCTCTGCGACTCTAAGGCCCGACCCCAACGTCCCCCCTAAAGCCTTCAGCCCTGAGCCCTCACTGACTTTGCTGACATCACTTCCTGAGTGTTTGAGTGAGAGAAGCTGAGAGGCCCCACACGGCACAAACAGGAATGAGACGGCACTTTCGTTTCACCTCGATGACTCTGAAACACTTCATACCATTGTTTTTACATCGGCTATGTTTGGACTTAAGGTGATCTAAAATGAACAGCAATAAATCAAGAAAGGCCTGAATCACTTTATTACTGTGAAACATTCATTACGTTACCTTAGTGACTGTATCGGAATACTTGCAGTGACCCTCCCAACGCTGTTGGGCCTAACACCAGTAAAGCAGTCAGAGACTCTTTAGACTTTGTTTTAAAATGCATTCTGGGGGATCAACGACCGCCAGGACGCACCACGATCAATCACTCAGACCACTCGCCGAGGTGGCCTGAGACGTATTTGACCACATATCTTCTGTGGTGTAAACGTTACTGTAACAGAAAAATACGTCATCGGTGCAGGATGTGGTGGTTGTTTTGGCAGAAGACCGCCGGTCACCTGTGAATGTCTCGAGCATCACGTCCCACCGGTGATGAGATCCATGTCTCACACACATCGCTGTTTGGGGTCTTGTGGCTAACAACGCAGCAGAGAAAGTTGCTGCTTTTTTTAACATTCTTCACTTTTGTCCTGTCAGTCTCCTCAGCTGGAAGAATTTGTACATGTACATTTTGTTTCACTGTTAGTTAGCTCATGCTAGCTAGCTAAACAAATCTGGTGCCTAACTGTTAACTACACGAGATGCCCTTTGACCTTGTAGCGGAAGTGAGGAAATCTCAGCTGGACACATTTGGAGACACATGACAGACACACGTGTAAACAGAATAAGGTGTCTCGCTGTCCCATCATCAAAAAAACCCACATTTATAAACCAAATGTAAACGGGGTCAGAAGGTTGTTTAAAGGTCGCTTTAATGATTTAAAGCTGTCAAAAGTTCTTTATGTAAACCGATTTTTGATTTTTTTTAATGTCTCCGTGTTCTTTTTCACCCTGTCTGTCCCTCAAATGTGGAAGTTTCTTATATTTGTGTCCTGTTTGGTGGGTAACGGAACCTGAAGAAAGGTCCTGATGAGCGCATTGACATGAACACTGGAGCACTTTGCTGCCGAATTGAAAAAAAAACATCTTCAACAGATTTTAGTTCTACTGAGGGGAACGTTAACAGAATGACAAAATGTCTTTTTTTTTCACAAACTGTTTGATACAAATACGTTTATATTCTCACAAGCTGCAATCACTGACCTTGCACTGCTTCAGTGTTTTATTTGAGTTATGCTGTCAGACGTCCATCCTCCGTTCAGAAATCCACAGTAAGTGCAAGGCGACGTGATTCGCAAACTTTACATCCCTGCACACATTCCAGCCATCACAAACTCAGATAATCATGTCGTGAAGAATTCTTAGTAACAATGTTGTGAAGATGTGAGGGAGAATAACTATCAGCTGTCGTCAAATTCATCCTTAACTATGTTTATTTTTTGTTTGCCCTCTTTCATGAAACTCAACATGTGAGTCTATGGGGGCGGAGAGAGAGTTTGTAACAGAACTGTACAAAAATAACTTCAGATTAATGATTTTTCCTTTTAATTTCAGGAGGCA
The DNA here is from genome assembly GCA_029823135.1 of Acanthurus reversus. NCBI lineage: Eukaryota > Metazoa > Chordata > Actinopteri > Acanthuriformes > Acanthuridae > Acanthurus > Acanthurus reversus. The sequence continues at coordinate 7,404 of JAPXVT010259417.1, read as the reverse complement.
GCCACAGTTTGCTGCATTTCTTCCGTCTACTATGACAAAAATAAAATAAGAGGAAAAGGATGATACTGTGTTAATAACATGATTCATCATACAACACAATATCAGTGTTTCATTTTTATACATTCTCATGGTTATAAATACAAGTATGTGGCATCTCTTGTGATATGCACACAGATATACACTCTCTCTACATAAACTACCAGACTCATTTTTTGAAAGACCTCAAAGTGACATCACAAGAGGGGGAGTGGTCAAGCTTATGTAAGTTTCACAAAAATAAATATGGACGCCAAAGTTTGGGCACTTTGGAGGTTTTAAATACTGGATTCATTTGCATGTGACTGAGGCAAGAATGAAGAGAAGTTACTGGAAAATGTAGCTGGTGGGTGAGAAAATGCAAATGCTTCGGTGTCTGCATCACCAGGCGTCTTCCAAGTCCCTCCCTCTCCTCTCAGGTGTGTTTCTGGTGTTTCGGTGAGGTCATGATGTGGTTGCCTGGCGCTGGCTGACAGCGTCACCATGCAGGTGACACAGGTGCAGGTGAAGGTGATGTCATCCTGACCTCCGTGGGTTAAACGTTCAGCCTACAAGATGGTTCATCTGTCTGACACATCGCTCAGTTCTTCTTAATGTGTGATGATGTTGTGATTGTTATGCTGACGACCGCCGATCTGAAAAGTAACATGGACGTTTTAATACTCGAGTATTTGAGCCACAACATGTTTCTTCACTGTGTCTTTAGACTGTCTGCTGGTCCTCATGTTGTCTCTTTAGTAAAAAATATCTTCTGTCAAATCTTCATTAAAGTCTGACTTTCAAAGTACATCATGTCACATTCATGAGTATTTTTGCATTCTTTGCAAAACTGGTTTTATTTGTAGAAAAGTTAACAGTTTTTCATTAACATCAAGAGAAATTTAGCAAAACATTTTCATATTCAGAGTTCAGCTGATTGTAGAACTGACAGAAACATGAAGGAAATCCAGAGTTTCTCACAGATGAGTTCAGATAATCACAAACATTGTGATGTTTCCTCACAGTGTTCATGACGTCACACAGTCACCACTGAGGAGACATTTCACCGCATCAAGTACAATCACGCTCCTCACATTTGAGCTCCTCCAGTCTCAGTATTTGGCATTTAGGGAGGAAAACTTCCTTTAGTTTACATGAAAACACCTTGAAATATTACAGCCTCATTTTTATAAATTTAATTAAAAAAAAATAATAAATTCTTCTCCTCTATGAGACAAAGAAAAAATTCTGTCTCATGTTAGCAGCTTCCATGGTGTAGTGGCAGAGACGCTGATAAATTCTTTCAAAGGTTCCTGGTTCAAATCCAGTGAAGAACTGTTTTGTTCTCGAATGCTCACTGCTGCATTCATGAATCCCACCATAAGTCATATTACCTATCACAGCCTCATTACTGTAACAATTTAAGGAACTATGACTGTCCTTCAGCTCAGCTGTTTACTGAACCTGACTCGTATGATGTGGTTTGTTAAGTGATAGTGTCAAATGCCAGCGCTAGGGTTAGTGTTGGCAACGAGGGTTACATAACCCTAACCCTAATTTTTCACAAATTTGAAATATCGGTAGTATCGTCAGTATTTTTACAGATATCGGCGCCGATACCAAGATTATCGATACAGCTGCCGACATTTTAAATTTAAGCTACGGTGAAAATAGATTTTGCACCAGTATGACAATACAGAGGCTGATTTCTTACTTAAATAACTTTATTACAGAATATTTAACATTATTGTACATTGTGAAACTATTCTTGAAACGTACACTGAAAAGACAAAGAGAAAATAAAAATGAAAAGTCTAAATAAACATCAGCACTGCTCAGGGTCAGCCCATAACTGACATTTCAAGACATACATGTTTACTTGTCAACCCGAAATTCACTCGTTAATTATCGGTAACTGTTCATTCTTTGCAGGGTCTGAAGCTGATATCAGCTGACATGATGTATCTCTACACTGTGAAGCATAATGCCTGTTTAAATATCAACATTTCTTCTCTGTATCATGCAGGATTTGAACTTGCAACCTCTGTCTCCTCAACCAGGTGCCCACACCATTGAGCTATAAGACTTATGACATTGTGGCTTTATCTTGTGACTCCAGGGATGCACAAAACGGACGAACGCATGGTGCTGCCAATGACTGTGTCACCCAGCAGAGAGCTAGCGGCCAGCTGTCACTCAAGTGGCCACACCCTGACATGACGAATAACTTTTTGAAGAATTTAAACTAATGAGTTGTCTAAAAATGAAGCCCTGCTCAGTAGTCGCCAATAAAGGAAATTAGCCACAGAGACCACAAACATTTGTGGTCAGCAGGAACATTTTAAGATCAGGCTTTAAAGGGATTGACTCAGTTTTGGAGTCAGGCTCAAGTGGACATTTGAGGAACTGCAGCTGTGTATATGTATGATATGTATGTGTGTGATGCTCGAGACTGCGAGGAAGGACGCCGTCGCTCGGCTAGGACATAAAACATGAGTCAGTCATGTGAGACCTGCCCGTTACAGCGAGGGTCTGCCACGCCTCCTGTGAGGAACTCATGTTGGTTTGTGGCCTGTCAATCATCCTGCAGCCACACACTGCATGCTGGGACACACAGTGTTGTGTGTACACACTGATTTGACTGCTGGTGTCTGGATCTGTTCTGTTCATCATCTTTTTCAGATGATTATCACTAGAGAAAAACAGTTTTGGATGGATGTTTGAAGTGACCGCAGATGTCAGGAACACTGACGCAGTGACCCAGATGACATTTGTCAACCCTGGCCTTGTTACCGAGTTTTTTTTGTATGATGTGAGCTGAATTAAGCTGAAGTAACTTAACTTAAAAGTGCACAGTAAAGTGCAGCTTACCGTCTGACAGCACTGCACAGCAGAGGTTGTTTCCCATCTTCTTTAAGCTGCATACCATCTTACAATAATTGTTTTTTCTTAGTTATGAGCATGTTTGGTTAATTTCAATTGTCTCTTTTCTTTAAATCAGAATATTCACTGATTTAGGGATTTGACTAGCTAGCTGCTGCAGTGCTTTAAGTTCCCCTTCAAAGTCCATAAATAAATAAATAAATTAAACAATAAATAAATAAATAAACCTGACTATTCTGCCATCAAGTCCTCAAGGTTTTTCTTTTTCTTTTACAGTCAGCAGGGAACAGGATGAAAAAAAACAGGCGGAGATTACAGAAAGAAAATCAAAAGTCAAAGGTTCGCTCAGTTTTTCCTTTAAGTTGTGTCTCAGATCGACTTGTGCTCAAGGCACAAAATGAACTTAATCGGATTTATCTTCAGATGAAAGCTCATGAAGTCAGACAAAATGAAAAGATAAAAAACCTTCAGTGTTTCCTGTCAGATTCCTGCACAGCAGAGATGTCTGTATGCTGTTAAGTGGTGAAATTCTGACACCTGCTGGACAAAACTAAGCACTGCAGCAGCTCCTCAGCTGATTGAATCTTAATTCCTTCCTGATCTGAAATAAAAATCCTCAGATGTTCTCAAATGTGACGATCGAGAAGGAAACAAAGAATCCCAAACACTGTTTGTCTTTTTTAGCAAAATTCATTTTGTTTTCTTCACCTAAATAAATAAATAATTGATTCTTAAACTTCATTAAGTGGGACAGAGTGTTTTTTTTTAACCTGATAGAGATCCAAAGACTGAAACACATTGTGCAATCCTACTGAGTTTTTTTTCCATCACTGGTCTTTATTTGAGTTTATTTAATACATAAATACATCTGACTTTTTGAAATAAATACATAAAATAAAATAAAAGAAAAAGAAAAAGTTTAGTAATTTTTTGTAAACACAAGAAGAAGAGGACACATGCACTTTGACATAAAAACATTATTTGTTTTCTTCATATAACTTTTATGACGCCTCCACACGTAGAAATCTCAGTCTGAAACTGACAGCAGTTTCATTCTTTGCTCTTCTCTGTGTGACGCTATGAACTCTTGCTGCCTTTGTTAACAAAAACATGTTTTAAGTCTTTTATTTGAAGTGAAGTTTGCACTCTGGATGAAAACAATGTCAGCTTTGCTTTCTCCTTGTGCGCTGTTTTGTCACCATATCTGATCTGCTGTATATTTTACATGTTACTTTCATGTTTTGATGAATCAAAGACAATTTTCCACCCTCCTGGATAATAGATTTGTATCCTTCTCCAAACTATTGGACCTAAAGTCTTTGTCAGAAGCTGTCAGGAAGGCAAGAGGTTTTTCAAAGGACAAAGCTGGACTTCAATTTGAAAACTGAGCTCTGTCAGACTCAAATCTGGAGTGTCTCCTGTTTGTGACGGCTCCTGCTGAGGCATTGGAGTCAGACCTAGAGGGAAGGATTTATGCACAAACAAATTTAAATGCAAAGCTGGCACAAACTCTGCCGGGGTAAATTTCAGAGAAAGAAGCTTTGTCTTTTGGCCCAAAGCTGGCAGCATTACAGAGACGACCAAACACACAGACGAACGGACAGAAGAACAGGAACAAAGACATCAAAAACACTGAAAAGTCAAACAATAAAATGTCAGAGGGTTTTTTTATTGTTTTAAAGAAGGCAATTACACAGAGCTGATTGGGATGTTACTGCGTCCTTGAATGTTTATCAGGTTCCTGCAGCTTCTGCGTCTTTTGGGTCTGTTGTCATCTCAAGACATCAAACTGTTACAACTTGCCTCATTATCTTGAGACAAAAAGAGAAAGCAGTTCGATTTTTTTAGTTTCTTTCTAATGTTAACCTCCGATATTAGACATTAATTTTGGAGTTCCTCAGGGTACCACCCTGGGCTCACTGTTAATGTGTCGGCAGCATCACTCAGACAGTCGCTGCTGCTGTTCAACTTAAAGGTTGAGTCAGAAGCATTTTCCTTAAAACAAAATATACAAAATGAATCCAGCTCAGTCGTCACTTCTGGGCCTCTGTACATGTGTAGTGGTGACTGTGTCTGCAGAGCCCCGCCCCCTGCCTGGATTTGGATGTTTTAGTTTTGTCGGGGCGTTTCTGGGTGTGGAGTGGGTGTGTTTCCTCCAACCAATGACAGCACGCAGGTGAGGTTGAGAGTGGATAAAACACAGACTGGACGCTGTTCAGACCGGAGAAAACTGTGGATGCAGATGTAACGGCGAAGAAAAGGAAATATAGCCCTATCGAGGCGAAACGTCAAGCAGATAAAGCTCATTCTAGAACAAGAGTGAATCTCAGTCTGGCTCTCAGCCACTTTCGAGCACTGAAAGAGAGATTGAGGATGAAGAGTGATGAGGAGTTGGCCTGCTTTCTGTTGGACAGGTAGGAGCCAAACACTGGCGGTTAGCTTGTACTAGCTTACCAAATCATCGACTTCTCCTTTTAAACAAATGTAACATTCCTATGCAGCTTGCTGTGTAGATACAAGCAGTAGCAGTGGCACTGAGGAGGGAGGAGGGGCCTAATTTAAATGTTGTGTTTACAATCTGCTTTTGTGTGCTTAGGATACATAATAAATTAATTCATATTATATTTGGCAAAAATGGACAGTATAAGTTTCCAGACCTGCTTGGATGCAGCTGATAATTAGATGTGAAGGTAAATGGGAACTGGAGGTTAGCGTCATAATTACAGATGGTGAGTGGGAGGAGTCAACGGTGTCTAGTAGCCCAGCTGGAAAGAGTGAAGTTTAGGACGAGATATTTTAAAACACCTCAGTGATATCCAGCTATGACAAGAGTTTTACCCCCTCTGCTGGAGGGCATGTGGTCCAACAGGAGAATCTTCTCACATCTTTTTGTCCCAAATTACAGTTGTTTTGGCAAAAAGGAGGGATTTTTGCACCCTGTTAGATTATTTGAGCCATAACAGATAACTCTATTGAACATGCCTGTAGAGAGGTTAGGATAAAACAAAGTATATATACTCAGGCTCTTGTGTTATTAGCCCATAAAATGATTACAAAAAAATGGTTTAAGCCCCTCCCACCTACCCTGGACCAATGGACACACAGACTGAGAGCTGTGGACTGTAAGGAAAACAAAGGCAAGACTGCAACTGCGGATGGACATCTATCAAAAGAAATGAAACTCTGTTATGTTTTTGTGCTGCTAATCAGAATAATTTCTGTCAAGTCGGTCTCAGTCATGCTGTGTGAGACTTAATGTCAAGCTAACTGTTTTAATAAATGTTTGAGTTTCCAGATTGAAAATGAAATCTTAAAATTTCTTGACTGATAAAAAGTGCAAAGTGTAAATTTGTTCAGTGAAATTAAAGCAGCAAAATATATGAAGAAGATGTAAACAGAGAAGGTTTGACATTATTATAATTTATCCTGTGCAAAATATAAATGTGTCAAACAACAGAGCAGCCCCCCCCAACAGCTGCTTGTTGACATGTTTCAGTAAAATCCTGGTGGAGCCACTGAAAGAAACGTCAGGGAAATCTCTGGGGACCATGAATGCAACGTCTGGGCCTGTAGCGATGTAGCAGAGAGAGCATTTGGTCGTCAGCATGTCTTTAAAAAATCATCTTTCTATGCAGTTTATCTGTCATATTTGCTGTAGTCACATTCAGAGTTTATCAGCCCACAACAGAAACCACATTCCACTCGGTTCACTGTGGAAATTCATGATGATGCACACAAACGGTTTCAAGACCATGAACGAAAATACTGCTTTAAATCTTTCCAATACACAAACACACACACACACACACACACCAACAAAATATGTCTGTAAGCTGTGGAAGGGAAAGAAGGGTTTTAATATGGTATTCTGTGATTATGCAAATGAAGCGAGTACACTGGGACTGTGTGACCCAAATATGGACGAGAATACTGATGAGCTTAATCACAGGCAGCACATCGCCACATCTCACATCCTGTCAGACTGCGAATGTAACCAGAAAATACATGATAAATATCCGGGTGAGTTATACTCAGAGGAAAACTGAGACCATACATTAAAATATACAAATATTGTTTTTTTTGTTGTACAAGTATTGTTGTAGAATAATTAAATCTGTTAAGTTTTGACTGTTTTATACTAAATGTAATGTCACAATTCAGTATTTAGAACTCAGTCAGTTAAAAAAAAAAAAAAGTTGCTGATGTGTCACAATCCCTCAATTTAAGCAGAGGTGGCAAGTAACTAAGTACAAATACTTTGTTACTGTACTTCAGTAGATCTTATTTTCTGGCAACATTGTACTTTTCCTCTCTACATTTGAACACAAATATCTGAACTTTCTCCTCGTCACATTTTCCAAACAGGCTCGTTGCTTTAGGTTGAACGCTTTTGTCTTTTTGGCTGAGCTCAGGACGCTTCATCAACACAAAATGTCTCTGTTTGACATTCTGCAAATGAAGCTCAACAATCAGCTCATTTTCTGGTGCGTTCAGGAACAGCTCAGA
>JAPXVT010259326.1:0-10475 GCA_029823135.1 Acanthurus reversus | reverse complement strand
AGTTACATAGTGTTGCTTTAACAATAGAACAAAATAATCAAATTATTGCCAACAGATTAATTCACCTCTCTGGCATGAATGTGCCCGAATGTCTGGGATCAGCTCATGCAAGACACATTTTGTTCCCTTCCACTTCTGCTGTTGCGGTATTGTTGTTCGGGTGGAAACAAACTCGTAAGTGGAACATTTTCACAAATTGAAAAATTTTGCCATAAAGCGGGAGAAATATGGGAGAATTCTGACCACGGGAGGAAACTGGGAGAGGGCGTGAAAAATGAAAGTCTCCTGGGAACAACGGGAGGGTTGACATGTATGGTTGCAGCAGCATTTGTTTCTGCTCGCCAAAACTTGTTGGGTTGGGGTGATGATGAATCCACCCTAGTCAGCCTGACCTTTTGTTTGCTCTTCATTACAAAGATTTTTTCAGGTCTTGCCAGAATAATGTTACAGTACTACATTTTCTATTGTTGCGTGGGTGGTTGCTATGGTGGTTGCGCTGGACTTCGTTGGCACTCAAACCGTGTAGTTTGCTTGTTGTTTTATTTATTGTGGGGTATTTACAAGGGATTTTATTTGGTGGAATAAAACATCTCTCTTGTCAAAATATAAACTGATGCTATTAAAACAACACGGTCTCACCCCCAGCACGTCAAAAACCGACCACTGGTCAGGGCCCTTTGGCATCAGTTACTGATGCACAAGGTCTCCTTTGGCATCTTAATCCGAACCTTTTTTAAATCTAACAGCACTGTTACTGAGCTTCAACACTTTTAATTCCCAAGCAAAATAATATGCAGTTGTACTTTTTTATTTTTGTTGTTGTTTATCTAATTGTTTAAGAAATTTAATTTTTTTAAGAAATTGTTTAAGCTGTTTTTAACAGTGCCACAAGAAGAAGTCCAAAAATAAAATAAAATAAAAATTTCTCTCTTTTTTAGGGGGGGGGGCAGATTTCAAAGGCTGCCTGCCCATGATATAGACAAAAATCTTAATGTGATTTACTCAAATTTGTCCATCAAAACATCGCCAGTGTGGATGAACCTTCCCAGCTGTTTTGATGGACGAATTTGAGTTTTGGATTACTCATATGGACATGCAAACACGAGAGAGAAACCATTACGAATGTAGTGAGAAGAAACGTAGCAAAAAGTTTTTCAGTTCAAAGGGCTTTTATTCTGAAATTCCACATCAGATTGACCTGATTTTTCCTGGGGGTCATCCTGGGGTCAAGTACTATCAGTCTGAAGTGGAACGGTCCAGTGGTAACTGCTAGTTTTTTAACCCTACTATTATCTTTGGGGTCAATTTGACCCCAATCAATGTTTGTCATTGAAAAAAAATATAGTTCACTTTTGTTTTTTGGCTTCATATTTCATGACTTTTCCTAATTTGATGACTACAATTGATTAAGCAAAAAAAAATTATGATGATATTTTTTCAATGTGCTGAAACACATACTGAACGCGAAGGTGTTCCTCTGGGGTCAATTTGACCCCAAGCTGTTTTAGCTGTGTAAAACTGCTCTGGAGGTGCAGTATTGATACTTTTGAGTTGATACATGACAGTGTGTGTGCGTGTGTGTGTGTGTGTGTGTGTGTGTGTGTGAGTGAGACCCATGTGGGGGGAAAACTTAGCCGAAGGAGGATTTTCCTCGAGCAGCTTGGTAATGCACTGGTGAAACCTCACATTGAGAGAAGACAGTGCCTTCCAAGAGCATCACCAGCTGCTGCTGCTATTGTGAAAGACATACAAAAAGAGACAAGCAAAGAGACAAGCACCTCCACACCTCCAACTGCAGGCAAGAAACGTGGCAGGTGTCAGGTTTGTCCCACCCGAAATGATTCGAAGACCAGCATGACCTGTTCGTCATGCAAGAAATATGTCTGCAAGGAGCATGCGCAAACTTTCTGCCCATCTTGCGTAAAGTAGTGTGCAGACTAGAAACTTGGCAGTGGGCCTAAAGAGCTGTTCCATGTTCTGATTTCACTATCTAACTGATGTTCGCTGATGTTCTCTTCTTATGATTTTTTGTTTCACAATGGAGTGAATTTTCAAAAACATGAACCCGCTCACAAACACAAAAAAAAGGAAAAAAAACACAAAAAACAAATAAAACTACAAAAACAAATAAAAAAAACTCATTAAAAAAAACAAAAAAACAAAAAAAACAACTCTTTAACTCTGCCACTGCCGGTCCCAAGCCCGGATAACAAAAGAGGAGGGGGGAGTGAGAAGGGGTTGAATCACTATGGTTCATGAATCATGAATGTGCACCCCAAATTAGAAAAGATTTGGATGAAAGACTTTCAAGATAAATTATTTGTAATTTACAGTTTGGCCTGATGGTGGCGCCAGAGGGGGGGTCTAGGTGCCATTATCAAGGGGTTCTTAATGTATTCAACAAAAAACTAAAGTGCCTGAAACAAAAACTTGGGAAAAAAATATTCTGTAAATCATTAATAGGGGGAAAATATCACTGGGGTCAAATTGCCCCAAGGGAAAGCCTGGTAGGTAATATTTGAGGAAAATACCAGGGTTAATCGAGGAAACGGCAGCCTGGTATTTTATTGGTCATTATATCGGCGGATATCAATGTGCTGGCCAATACCTGACAGTAAAAAAACAATACTGGCTGATATTGATAATGTGCTAATAATATCATGCTTCCCTACTATGAATGCAAGACAGAAAAACAGGATTATGCTGCACAGAGCATGTTGTTCTCTGCAACGCTGAGGTATTCCCGTCTGCATAAGATACATTTATCAGCTGAGCAGTGTGTGGGAGAGATGTTTCACATCAGTGAGCGCTAGGACACAAAGAGCAAAGAAATATGAGCATGAAAACAGAGAGTCCTTCAACAATGTCTTACACCGCTGAACCACTGAAACACACCTGCATCTTGTCTGATTTAGCTTTTTTTTTTTCTTCAATTGCACAAATGATCTTATTGTAACAAAAAAGGAAATTGGGGTTTTATCACACCACGTTATGTGTCTGCATTGGCATCTGGGTGATTTAAGAGCTAAATTTAAAATTTTAAATAAGTTAAAGTCTATTCTTGTGCGGAGTTGTAGTGTCTTTACTTTTGTTTGTAACGGCAATATGAATGTTTATATTTATGTATTGTATGTACATAAAGTTTTCATATTTTGTGGTACACAGTTTTTTTTTTCCACTTAATCTCTCAAGTTTGTATGAATTGTGCCACAGAGTTTACTTTGTAAAGCTGTTGTTCATATCTGAATTAAGGTTTATTTTGTAAGACAGTGACTTCACAGCCCCCCCCAAGCAAGGCACCAAATACCGGTGAAACTTCACATTAGTGATCAGTACAAGACCGTAGTTGTATCAGACATCTTCCCGTGGTGAGTCTGAGAGAAGACACGTTTTACCATATGGAAATTTAACAACTGACAGCTCTCACTCTCTTGCTTTTGGCTGATATATTCAAATGAGTCTGGGGGACAGCCATGACACTCATGGGCTGGACAAAAATGATCAAGATTATCAAGATTATTGTTCTGCATTGTATAAAAGAAGATGCCTTCCTCTGCCCCAACAGGCTTCCATCATCTCTCTGAAGAAGGTAAGGCCTCTGAGACAGCTTTTCTACAAGGACATCATAACTATGATTGACACACTGCTGTAGAAAAGGTGCAGGATGAACACAAACAGGATTTTGTTAACCGCAAGTTTCACGTCAACAATATATTATAATGACAGAAAGTTAGAAATTGTTAGGATTAATGAGAGAAAGTTGCTTTTGGGTAAAATTAATATTTTATTTTGGCATTCATACATCAGTGAGAGTTGTCAGTTTACAAATTATGTCATTTTATTTAACTTGATGCCAGAATTAATATTTGTTACATCTTAAACATTTTGTGTGTGTGTGTGTGTGTGTGTGTGTGTGTGTGTGTGTGTGTGTGTGTGCATGTTTTAAAGGTGACGAGTGGCTCAGTTGTACTATTTCAGTTATCACTTCCTAAACACATCAGTGGTGAGTCATGATTTAATTTGTCCACTGTCTTTTTTTCTGTGTTCTTCTTCTACTTCAAATTCTTTGTTGCTGAATCTGGTGAATGTTTACAGTCCTTATTAAGAAAAGGTTCATTTCAGTTCTTCAGCTGCCAGGTTGGCTTCTATCCTGTGATGTTATAGAAAGTCTACATGAATTACTGTTACATGTTTTTGTTCTTTTTCCCCCCAGTTTTAACTATTTGAAAAATGAGGAAACTGATCTTGGTTGCTGTGATCCTTCAGCTGGCGATCACAGTAACTGATCAAGTAGGTTGCTTTGAAACTTTTTAAAGTTTAGAGTAGATGTTTACCATACATCAGGAGATACTGCAAGTATTTTTTTAAATATAGATTATGATGTATTAAACATACAACACAATATTGATGAAAATTTGCAATCTTTTTAAAAAAGCATGTCTGTTCTCTTCATTCACAGTACAAATTTGGAGATATAATTGCATTTAAGAGGAAGGTTCCCAAGACCAGTGCGGTCTACAAGCACTATGCCGTGTATGTGGGCAACAATCCTGACATTGGCCAAGGAAAACATGATATATTTGAGCGAACAGGTACGTGTAGTTAAACTGTGCATGGAAATAATCGAAATTCAAACCGATGAGAAGATGCTTATGAGATTAATCGGAGTATAATTTAAACGCAGCTCAGTTTTAGCAAAAAGACTGGAAGCAGGTAACCTCTGGCCTTCTTTCTACCAACTGCAAAGCTGGTGGAAAAAAAACCCCCATCAGACTCTTACAGTGGGCTGGCTGCTTAGTGAGATTAAGCAAATGATTAAAAAATAAATAAATAAAAATCTTGCTTAAACTACATGCTGCCTTCATTATTGGAAATCAGGAGGGTTATCAACTAACAGTTGAACATTTAAAGTGTCAGTTAATTATGTGTTGCAGAAGAAAAGGAGAGCTAAGGGGTTATTAAGGGTAAAAAGTGACCGTAGTCAGCAAAAGGGGAAAGAAACCAAGGCAATCTTCTAATGTATAAAAAGCTTTATTATAAAGGCTCATTCATGATGGAACCAAAAACATTCAGTTAACACAAGATCCCCCACTCTAGGCTGTGCCAACGGTGTGAAATGGTGTACATACACTCTCCGTCTTCTTTGTGGGCGGAGTCACGTCTCCCATGGAGACAGTTAGGAACCACCATCCCTCCGCCTCGTCTGGAAGTTTTATAACGTCGTGTGAATGGATTAAAGCAGATGGATTTTTTTCAAAAACATGTTGGCTATATTTTAAGGTCCATCATGAGCGAGCTTTTATGATAAAGCTTTTGATACATTAGAAGAGTGCTTTGGTTTCTTCCCCCTTTCTTGTCGGTTAATTATTTAAACAAGTAGTTGGATTAAGTTAATGCATCTGAAAACCGTCTTTAAAGTTACAGTTAAGGCTACTTTGCAGGTGTTTGTACAGAGGAGTCGTAGATTCACTTCTGACGCAAAAAAGGGAAAATTACAAATGTAATAATTTATTTTTGTCTGGTTTCTGCACATTATTCCTGAAACTTACTGTAATTCTCACAATCATGACAGGTCCAGTTCTTGGAATCATCCCTCCGAAACTATCCGACTGCATTTTTGAGGACCTCAGCAAAGAAGAGGCTAACACAAACAACTTAGAGGTGACCCTGGAGAATTACTTTGATGGCGTACCTGGCTTCCAAGTGGGAACTGTTCAGGAAATGACCGCACGAATCAACGAAAAGCATCACAAATGCGGAGTTTACAATGTCTTGTGCAACAACTGTGAGCACGTTGCAACCTATATTCGGTATAAGCAAAGCATTTCCCTGCAGGTATGAAGCTGATTCAGTTGGCCAATTATATTTGCTGTATTACTATTATTTATTTTTATTCAGCGTTTCCAACCAAAGCTTGAGATGTTACATGAACTTTGAACACCACAGAAAACATTCCCGTTCTTCATAATTCAGTAATGAAGTCCGAAACAGATTACATGATTTTAAATGTCATAGAGGATATTTCTATTTTTTGTGTTTATTTCAAAGTCCAAAATTAAGAGTGTGCATGAACAAAGTTTTTCATGTATGTCATGAAAATACTATGCAGCTTTGTTAGAAATTTGCAGAGATCAAATTTACCAGCAGCTACAATGTGGGGTGTTATGATGCTATGCTAACCTGGCTCATGATTAATCCTACTTTTAAAGCTAATGAGCCTGTGGTTGCTTTTTCATGTGTTGCATTAGATGTGAAAATGTGACCTCAGCAGCTTTTCCAGGTGACGGTTTGTCTGTCTGTCGCATGTGGTTGTTTTTCTGTCAGCTCTTGGGAGTCTCATGCATCTGTCCGGGCAGCAAGTCCATGCTCTGATGTTATAATTCAGTTTTGAAAAGGTGAATATTTAGTTTGTGGTGTTGGGTGAAACAAAATTGTCTTTATCAGTCTCTATTGTCTTAAGGAGTCTCTTGTTGTGTGGCGTCCTGTTTTTCCGAATGTCTTCTCTCAGCTAAAATCCAAAAGTCTCTCTTCCATTTTGCCTCTCTCTCTGTCTCTCTGTCTCGGTGAAGCTTACTGAATGCTGAAACAAATAAGAGCCACAAAACACCTCCAATATCAGCTGGACCCTGTTTCTCTTTGCTTGCCAATCACGCCCATTTCTGATAAATCACTTCTAACATGGGGTTTCAGTTTAATGAGTAAGGACAGAATTAATGAAATTCTTTTTTTTGTTTTGTTCACAGGCTGATGACTTTATTGAAAAAACATGCGAAAAGTATAAAGGGGCATGTAACAAAGTCAAGACCAAAGTACAGGAAATAAGAGATGGAGCGAAACATTATTACAATTACCTCACTTCCCTGCTGCCAAAGGGTCCTGGAAAAAAATGATCTTTCCAGCCTGTTCGCCTGTTTTGCTCGCCTCTTGTTCCCCTACATGAGGTCTTAATCAAATAAAGCAATGTGCAAGAAGTGAGTGTGTTTGATTTTCTCTTTATTATTGCATGAGTGACTCTGATGCTGTCTGAAGAAAACTGAATAGGTCATTTTTTTAATTTGCTATTCCTCTAAAAAATTAACATCCATAAGTTGTTTCAATAACACTTTCGAGCAGCTGTGGTGCTTTTGTGTACTGAAACAGCAGAAGGCCTAAAGAAATTCAAAATGGCAGTTTGCTATCTTCATGAGTTACACAGAAGAGGGTTTTGTTTCCTGAGTAGCACACAGGGAAAATGCACATGAACAGACTAAATTTAGACATTTGGTCAGTAAAACCTGGAAAAGCTGCTGTTAAAATTACAAACATATCTAGCAACATTCATAAGATATTCTCACATAAATCTACTGTCTTGCTTAGGGACAGTTTGAGGCTGTTCATGCACAAACATCAGCTAATGTGGAAATAACATCAGTAACCAGTTGGAAACCTGAAGGCCACCTTACATGAACAAATACAGAAAGCTCTGACTCTGCTTCATATTATTTTATGCTTTTATACTTTCAACTTAACAGATAAAACAAAATGGAGAAATAAAAACAAAACATTATCATGACAACTGACGTGCATGGAAGGATTATGATGTCATTACAACAGTTTGTGGGGAGGTATTTAGGAGGAGAGACTAAAACTGTGTGTGTGTGTGTGTGTGTGTGAAAGAGAGAGAAAGAGGAGGGCAGGACATCAAGTCTTGTGACCGGTCTGCATGAGGGAAGCAGTGTTTGAAGGTGTCACAAATAAAGTGAATATGAGAGAATAAAAAGCTTTGTACATAAATAACATCAGCATCACGGAGCTGTCTGAGCCACACATCACATGACAAGAGAGTTCCTCCACATGACGGGTGAAGAGTCACATGAGACAAACTTCCGTCACATTCCACATTTCTGCAGACCTTCCACTGCAGTTGTGAGTGATACAGTTTTACTGATAGTGTTTGGGCCGCATGACCATAAACTGGGAGAGATCTCAGTCTATAACTATTGTCTGATTGGTCAGTTTGTCTAGTAGCTCCACAAATATGCAGGTTCTCTTTAAGCAAATAAGTTGTAATTCATGTTTTTTTTTGGGTGCATCTGTTTGAAACACAGTAACATTTGTAAGACATTTGCATTTGTAGTGAGCTCCCAGATTTTTTATTTGAAAAAATGTGCATGAGTTGGAAAAGTTTTTCAAACCAATAATACATAAATAAATGAGGAGCTGAGGATGTTCTAGGTTATATCACCTGATGCCAATTTTGGTAACAATTTTATTAGCAGTTAAAAACAAAACAGTGAAATGTTGTGATCCTTTATTCTCTTTTGTTCTGACTTACTGAGGAGGAACAAGGTACATATGGATCACTTGATCTGACTGAAAGCTCCCACCAAAGTGCAGTCTTCTTCTTCTTCATCACCATCTTCACCAGAAGTGCGTTTGTTGACAGTAGCTACTCTACCGGCCGAATGCCCTTTGCCTCCTCCAGCTTCCTCAGCGTCTCGTCCCACTGGGTGAACTGCTTGGACAGCAGGAACATCTGCCAATCAGAGGTCAGGGGTCAGTGGGTGGGGCTTTGTCCCTGTAGCATTTTGCATTATTAAGAAGTCGGTGAGACACAGGAGAACCTGAACAGAGATCTAAAATCCCTCTTATTTGCCACAGCGGCTGTTGGGTCCAAAACCTCAGCAGTCTATAAGTTCACCAGACGAATTAAAGGCTGACTAATTGTATTTTTACAAAAATTTAAAATAGCATCATCATCTTGAATCATTTTGATTGCTTCAAAAATGGAAGTGTACCATTTTGTTGTATTCCTCAAAAAGCTTCTTCACTTCTTGGGATTGGGCGTCAGTTTGGTCCTGTAAAAGAGACAAACCTGAAGGTGTCAACAGATAAATCCTAATGACAGGGAGACACAGTCAGTGCATGGACGTGAACACAATATTCTGGTTTTTGCCCTTTTTCCAGAAGAGACAATATTCTGATTACACTGTTTACATGGTAAAGAAAAGGAATATTTCACTAATATTCCTGTTTACATGCAGCCGTATATACGCCAATTAACATAATGACACACGTCCTATTTAAGCGTTATAGAGGAATTATTTCCTTAAAGACTGAAGTAACGTTCCCTTGTTGTCACTTTTCTGCAAGTTTTGCAGAACCATGCTCTTCAAGTGAAGCTCACCATATGACATAAAAAGGCAAGAGACCGTGTGTCACAAACACCCAAAAGAACCTCAATTACGGCATATATTGCAACTGTGACTTTTACATGTCTGAAGAAAGCTCCCTAAAACAAGAATAATGCCGGAATATCCCAAGTTTCTTAATCGCAAAATGCTTTATTTGGAGTAAGGCCTAATCAGGAATATCCAACTGGAGTGTTCTATTTACATCACCTGTGTCAAATTCTGAATATTTCCAAATTTGGAGCATTAATGGAAAACTAGTGTGTATGTAAATGTACTGAAAGAGAGAGTGATGAGAGTTACCTGCTCTTTGATGTGAATCTGTGACAGGCGCTGCAGCTTGGTGGCGTGTTCTGGTACGTCTGTGAACAGGAACACACAGCTGATATCAGCCTGACAGGTAAACACACAGTGAAGTGTTTCCTCTCTATTGATCCAACAGCTACAAAACACCAAAACACTACAGCACTGAACCAAAAAGGCTGAAATTCAAGTAAACACACAAATTCCTGCCAGGTGATACTTACTTCTGATGTAGGTGCTGTCTAGCAGTGGCTGCATGTTGCTGACCTGCTCGAGCAAAGCAGCCTGGGAAAGCAGAAAGTCCTCCTCTGTGCAGACAAACCAAACACACAACAGCATCACAGTGAGTCGTCAATCAGATGTTAGTGTTCTTTTAGTTACATATGACCTGCATATTACGCAAAATAACATCAGTGAATTTTACATGTTTGGCATCAAACATAAAGTACAAAAATACCAAACTCAATCAGAGGGGGAGACAGACTAAAACAACTCTTACAGAGTCTTGGATGTAGACACTGAAAGCTATGCAATATCTTGGTATGGGGAACTTGATTTCTCTCCCTTTCTGAAGTTGTGCGTTATCCTGCTTGTAAAGTCTATCAATTTTAAATAATTGCTTGCTGTTGTTGTTTTTGATCTGTCTTGGTATTGTGTATATAGGTTATTTACTGTGTTTAAATAGGAATTTTTTTTTACTTCATTATGTGATCGATATTGATCATGTGATTGAATGCAAATCTCTAAAGGGTGTAGCTTGGCTGCCATTTTGTATCTGCCCTGTAGAAGGCCTGTATGGCTGAAAAACGTTGGCATGTTTTATGATTCTGTAGTCCTGATGAATTAAAGGCTTTTTACTTCACACCTACCTGAGTGCCTCAAACCTTTTCAGTTATGTCCAACTTAAATTGCTGCTGTGATTGCAGTTAAAATACTTGTTATTTTTTTATCTGATTTATCTTTCCCTGCTTCTTACCAGCAAGAATGAACTCCAGCTTCATG
>JAPXVT010259158.1:0-10477 GCA_029823135.1 Acanthurus reversus | reverse complement strand
AAGGCATGTCACTTGTTTCAACAGCCAATTAGCTCTTAGCATCAACTGTCGCAAAAAAACCAAGTGTAGAGCAGCCAGCAGAAACACGCACTCTTTGAAATTACCTGTGATTGGACGAAAAGTGCACGTCACGGTCTTCATTTTCCAAAGCCTGAACACGGAGCCAAAGAGAGGTGCAGAAGTCAGTGTTCTTTTAGAACACCTGCATTACAATATGCTGAGGGGTTATTATGAAATTTTCGCCCAATAACACCAAAAATAAACTGCCTACCCCAGCTTTAATGATGCATATCCTTCAGAGAAGGTGCTATAAAAGCTAAGGTTATTATTATCAGTCTAATATCAAGATATTCACATAGCTAAAAGCAACTTTTATTAAAACTGTGCTGCAGGACTTCATAATTAAAAATGCATGAATTTCTTACGACTTTTGAACCCTTATAAGAAAGTAC
The DNA here is from genome assembly GCA_029823135.1 of Acanthurus reversus. Lineage (NCBI taxonomy): Eukaryota > Metazoa > Chordata > Actinopteri > Acanthuriformes > Acanthuridae > Acanthurus > Acanthurus reversus. The sequence goes on along the minus strand of JAPXVT010259158.1, from coordinate 10,025 downwards.
TGCTCTTTCTTCACTGCAGATATTATGCAACAGTTCATCCCCTGAAGAAGCGAACCTCCGTGGCTACCTGTGCCTCTGTGCTCACAGGCATCTGGCTGCTGTCCTGTGGGCTCGTGGCTCCAGCAGTCACCCACACCTACCACGTAGACTTCAAAGACGAAGGCTTCACCATCTGTGAGGAGTTCTGGTTGGGTCAAGAAAAGGAAAGACTTGCTTACGCTTACAGCACCCTGCTGGTCACGTATGTCCTGCCCCTGTCAGCCGTCTTTGTGTCTTATCTCTGCATCACTGTCAAACTGAGGAACTGTGTTGCACCGGGGAATAGGACAAAAGGCCAGACAGGAGCTCAGCAAGCTCGCAAGAGGAAGATCTTTCGCTTGGTTGCACTCTTGGTGTCTGCCTTTGCAGTGTGTTGGCTTCCTATTCATGTATTTAATGTGCTGCGGGACATTGATATTCACCTCATTAACAAGCGCTACTTTTTACTCATCCAGCTTCTTTGCCACCTGTGTGCCATGAGCTCATCTTGCTGTAACCCTTTCCTCTATGCATGGCTACACGACCGCTTCCGTGCCGAGTTACGAAAGATGTTCAAGTGCCATCACCGCATTGGAGTGCCTGCCAATCACTGTGCTGCGAGTGTAGTCTTATAGAATCCTTTACATAAGTTGAACCTGCTGATTTATCTTGAGTACAAGTGAAGGTGTGTCTCCAAAGTAATGGAGTTCATCCTCAGGCCTCTTGCCACCATTAAAATCTCCAGACTTTCATTGCAATCCAGATCTCAGTTGTTTTGTGAACAAAGTTGATTTTTTGGCTTTTTGAGATGTCAGCAAAGGTCGTTTTAAGAGTAATCTCCCCATTTGAGTCTGAGATCGAAAAATAAAAGCAAAAAGATGGCAGCTGAAGTGCTGAAGTAGAATGAATCGATTGAAATAGTCAGGAGTGTTCATCCTCTGTGGATCATGAACACCTACAAATTTCGTTGCTTTCCAGCCATTTGATTTCTTGTGTAAAAAGTTGATAATCTGGCTCCAGGTTGTTGCCAAAGGAAAACTATTTAAGGGTCCAAAACTGGAGCAGGTTCATCTACATGGGAGCAGGATCCAGGGCAGTTTGTTACTTGAACTTTTTATCAGTCCGATGCCAAGGTCAGACTACACGATAATAGCCCAACCGGGAAGATGAAGGGCCTCGGGTTGGCTCGGAAATGATCAATGAGCTTTGGGCGCGACATTTAGTCGTTTCATCACGTGTAGTGTGTCATTACGGACAACAACCGACATCGCATTTAGGATGCCCCTTGACCTCACATCAGAAAGATTAACATGTTTGATTTTTTTGTTTACCTCCTACAACAGCTTGTGATGTCAAACACATCGTGAACTGCAAACAGTGATTGATTGGCGAGCATCATGTAGTCTGTCACGTGTCTCGGCCACAACATGGCAAGAATTTATGACTCTTTAATCTCCTAATCTGACACGGTGAACATTTTAGCAGACAAAAATATCTTGTAGTCAGACCTCGGCATAGGAGGACTTGTTGTCACCAGATTAACCATCAATAAGTCACTGGTAACATTATGAATTAAAGGTCCAATGTGAAGAATTTAGGGTTATCTATTTGTAGAATGGCAGAAATTTAATAAAATATTAATAATGTACAATATATTACATGATTACAATATGATAATTTATTATAAATAGGCCTATATGCCTCGAAGAGGTGGGTGAGCGGAGAGACTTTCAATCAGGTGCAATTTGCAACTTCATCACCAGACTCCACACTTGACCTTTAACCTCTGGGGATCATGAAAATTTGACTGTTGGTTTTCAAGAAGCGTTCTCATGCACCGAAGTGTTGGTCACTGAAACCTAAAGAGGGTTGAAAAAGATACTTAATGTCTTTGGAGTCATCTTGTGAAAACCTTAAGTATCGATAACAAACCATCGGGTAAATCGGTCCACCTGTTTCAAAATGTGGAGGATGGGTAAATGGACAGACGGACCAACGCTATTCCTGCAACAAGGACTACCAGTCAGGCTCAAAGATGAATGTTTGCTACAAATGTCACACTTTGGAGGTAATTCAGAGCTGATATAACATGTCCAAAAAAACCCAACAACCCCAGAATGTATGTGTATCTCAGATATTTAATGTAGTATATTGTACATATGCGGCACATCCAACCTGTATGAAATGATGAAAATAAGTTAGTTTTGTAATCTTTGTTGTGAGATAATGATCTTACGATAGAAAGAAATAATATCTTAAGGTTTCAGCTTTCCTTACAAATGAATGAGGATAAAAAATGTACAAAGGCTTATAAAAAGTTGGTAAGAGTTGTGCATGATGGACAAAGTGCAGCTGTAGTGGATATGAACAGTTATGAGAATGTCAGCTCAATTTGTTTTTGCAAATGGTCACAGCAGATGTTGTTTTTCCACCTGGACGCTCATTTTGTGATTAATATTCATATGGCACTTCATCGTAAAGCCTATGGAATAAATTAATGTATGAACTTGCTCCCCTGCACTTTAGTTTTCTCAGCCTGTATATTTAATTAATGTGCACCTTCGTATATATAATTCATTAAATTACCTCTGATGCTCCGTGTATTGGTTGTTAAAAAAAAAAGGTCATTGTAGTGCGTTGGTTGAGTCTGTGCTGCTTTCTGTGATCTTCTTTCTGTGTTTCTATTGCCTCTTGAGATTTTGGACAGAATGTGCAACACCGACGCACACGGCAAAATTATTTTTAAAGTTCTGTGCAGTCCTGACAACCAAACTTTCCACACCCTTTACCAGTGGGTTGTTCAACCCAGTTGCATTATTTATTTTGCAGCTTTCATATCACCTGTTCTGTATTCTCCATATGCATGCTCATATTTCTCTTTTTTTTCCATGCAGGCAGACAGGACAGATTTATCTTTGCAGCAGTGACAATGCAACAATGTCAACAAGTGTGAAGAGCTGCTCCTTTACTTCCCCCGCAGTAGTGTGAAACACAAGTGTTCCTTTATTTTTGTGCTTTTTCATCATCACTTTCTTTATAAATGGTCTGCAACTGAATGATTTTGGTTGCCTGCCGTACACGTTATGTGCTGCCCTATTATTACCACCAAACTGTTTGGAAATGATGTAAAAGATTTGTGATTAAAGGTATCATTTATAAGCTGTACTAACAATGCACTGTGGAAAATTGTGAATAAAAAAAAACAGATCAAATGACCTCTCCAGTTTCGATCAGTGTAACTGCCTGACTGGCATTACATAGAACATTATATCAGCCTTGGTCAGAGCAGGACTGCACTGCTGAATTTACTAATTAATTAGCAGAGGGACAGAAGCTTTTTCTGCATATTAACTAGACCTGTTTAGGTGACTGAAACAATGGGAGAATTTATGGACCTCCTCGGTCGTTTCAGCTTGTTAAAGCTTGTGAACTACATAAATTTCCTGCAGTTTAATTTTGTTAATCCAATAGTGAAATAAGCCCAGTGTAGAGGAACACTGTCTCGGTTCATCACATTTGAATTTCTCATCAAAAAAATTTGTATGCTGCTGCACAATCTTGGTTGAGTCTTAGTATTTTACTTTTGGCCTTCAGGCTTCATGTGTTCTCTTCTGTGTTCTTTGCGTACAGATGCTGAATTTGTACAAGTGCGGTAGGTAATTAAATCATGATTTATTCTCCTGGATCATATTCCAAAATGAATATAGTAGCTCAGCAAAGGCATAAACAAAATTAAATATTTAGCCGAATAAATCCCAGGGCTAACGTCAGTCCAGCATTGCTGCTCATTTACAATTACATCATGTTCTGTGGCCATAAATGGGATGTTTAAGCCCTGAAATGTTGGTCTGTAATTGTGTGATCAGTCACACAAATTACTCAGACTGTCATGTGAGCATTTTAAAATTTATAAATAAGAAGTGATACCTCATGATTGATTAGGTGTTATGAAACTACTCGTCGCTAAGTAGCAATTCATTCAACACAATGAGAGCTTCACTGGAAGTTTGGCATAAAGGGCCTTTTTCTCATCAGACATTTTGATTAGTCTCTGTGGGAAAAGCAAAGGAAGCAGTAAAGACGCAGCTGTTCTATTCAAGGGTCCCACTCAGAGGAGCCACTGTGAAAGTGAGCCAGCATGCAAAAATATAAGGAACCGGAAAGTTAAGCAGCTGAATAGGGTTCTGCCACCGGATAATTTTATGTTACTCTTACTGTGACGTCAAATTGTCTCCCATGAAAAAGACTGAATGTATATGCAGTGATTTATTCTTACATTTCCTTTAAAAGAAAAGCCTTTTACAATTTGCTAAGAAGGCATCCTAACACGGCACATTTCACTGATTGCACATCAGGGTAAAGGTAAGGTAAAGGCAAAGCAGTTTTATTGTCATTTTACAATGAACTGTACAAATAAATCGCTAGAGTGGAGGGTCAGTCCTGAGCCGCTGCGGCTGAGTGTGCTGCCACACTGGGCCAACCTAACCTAATGTGCCTAACATGCGTGTTTTGATGGTGGGAGGAAACCCACGCAGACACGGGGAGAGCATGTCAACTCCACACAGAAAAGTCCTGCCACAGCCAAGTATCGAACCCATGACCCTGTTGATGCTAGACGAGCAGATCTGGACTCGAACCCCGGACCCTCTTGCCTTGAGGCCACAGTGTTAACCACAAAGCAACCGGCTTGCCTGGTGAAATAGATTTTGACAAAACTTAACTTGCAAGTAGCCTAAACCAGGGGTAAGCAGCAAAAAACAAAAATATATAAACCTACATAAAAAAGGTTGTAACATCTCTCAGTATAAAACAATTTTATGGAAATTAAACTTCATTCGAAAAGACCAAACAGAAACTGAATTGAAACGGTGTTTTTTAAATAATACTCAAAGATGAAGCCATTGGTCTGTATACATAAATGCTCATGATTTGTCACTCTCAGACAAGGCCAGTATCTTCTGTGACAGAGCAAAGTCTCGAGCTTCCCGAGGAGTGCGGATGTACGAGTCAATTTCACTGTCCGAGATTTCCTCATCACCCGTCACATCCCTGAGCTCGAGCTCCTCGGCTCTCCTTCTCTTTGGATTAAATACACACGGGGGAGCAAAGAGCGCTCTCTTCTTCCAGTCCGATGCTGGATCTTCGCTCTCCTGAGTGTCTCTCTGTGGCTCAGGTGCTGTGCACGGATTGTCGTCTCCATCCTTTGGTGGTTGGACCGTTTCAGTATTTGGCTCACATTGTTCCGCAGAGGATGCATCTGGAGTCTGCTCAACCACATCGGTGGTTTCAGAGGTCTCTTCAGTTGGAGAGTCATCACAGGCGGCCTCACACTCTGCCAGCAGAGCGCTCTCGTGGGTTCTCAGAGCTCTCCGCAGCAGAGCGTGCCTGTGCTTCAGAATATCCTCCACCTGGTGAACAACATTATCCGGCGTCACCGCTTCCCTGACCCAGGGAATCTCCATCCCGAGCTTACACAGCACCTCCTTTATCTCAGTGATTCTCTTCATAGCAATCTTGTGCTTATTCACTTTGGCGATCTGACAGAACTTGGCCAGAGTGAATCTCAGCCGCTGCTTGTTGGGCTTCAAGGACTGCCAGGCTAAAAAGACTGCCGCCATCATGATGGGGATGGGCCTTCGGCCAGTCACAATCCAGGTGTCTGCTGCCAGCTCCACCAGGGCCTCAGCACGTTTGGACAAATCCTCGTAGTTCTCAGCCAATTCTTCTGGGACGTGATGTGAGCTAATTTTGTACCTGATACAAAGAAAAACATTCTCATTACCTGTCAGCTCAATGCTGAAATCTTCAAGAAAAAAGGCCAACAAGAGCGTAAAATGTACATTTACAGCGCTTCTTATGTATTAGGAGTATTAGAGAACCTCTGAGGAAAAAATAATCTTAGAATATAAGAATAAAGTGATAATATTAACAGAAAGAAGTCGAGATTTAATGCTCTTTAATGGGTGAGAACTGTCTGTTTATTACTGCATGTGTCAAATGAGTGACTTAATTACCTGAAGTGTAGCAGAGCCCTATGAAGTCTCTTTATTATTATTATTATTTTTTTTTTTTTACATATACTGTGTTTTCTGGCAAGCGGAGTGTCCGTGAATGCAGTGACGACACTAATGCTAATGCTAGTGCAAGTCAATGCATTTCGCTCTAGCCACAACCAAACTCTGATTAAACACTGATGTGCACCGAAAGCAAACTGGATAAGACAACAGTCTGTAGAGGCAGATTTAAGTGTTGATAGCATAATTTTAGAATTCAAACCAACGGCTGAATTTCCTTGATCTGTGGCTGCTTAGGGCTTAGCAGCAACAGGAAGTTAACTTTGGCAGCTCCGACAGTACGTCATTACAAACTTACACCGCCGACTGCTGGCCTGGCATGCATACCACAGCGCTTTCGGCTGTTCGTGTAAATGTGGGCATATTTTGAAGACGCAAAGGAAAGATTTTTCCGTTTTAAGTAGGGCTGCTCCCGTGTAAACGTGGCCTGACTGAAGATTGGACTGTTCCCCGCCAAAACAAAAACAGCCAGACGTCTGTTCTTCACTTACTCCTGACTGTGAGCCTCCATCACATCAGTGATGTTGACGAGCGGAGCCTGTATGTTGAGAATCTTAACCATCTCCTGATAAACCACTCCAACCACCATCGGGTCGGCATCCAGCAGGCAGCTGATGGTTCCCATGGTGATGGGCCAATTGCACTGTCTGCAGCTGACGAGCACACAGCAACCAGCGAGAACTTCCTTCTTCTGGAGTCTCACTTTGATGAAACTTTTGTGCTGATACGCTAACTTGAAATAGCTCTGCGACAGATCCTCGATATCTTTGTTGACCCTGAGGCTCCGACATATGGCTATCACTTGCTTCAAACCTGTAAAGATATAACAAAGACCAGCGTGTGCATGTGAGAACACTGGGATCAGGAGCTACTATGAAATAAAATCTCTGAATGGGAGGAAATCTCACCTTTTATCAAGTTTAAACACGGCTTTTTGGCCACAGCTGTGGTCTGGTTGTAGCTGACAGCTGTAAAAAAAAGCACAAAGAGAGAAGGTAAAGACTAAATCTGATGGAAAATATAAATGTAATTTTAGTGACGTGTCATAAGGTTGGAATTAGCAGAAAACCACTTAGCTACCTATTTCTTAACAGTCTGCCTTCATAAAATGCGGGACAGTAAGATAAGTTATGGCGCTTACAATTACAAATAGGGGTGCAACTAATGATTATTTTCATTATCAACTGATCTGCATTTATTTTCAAGATTAATCGAGGAAACTTTTTTTCATGAGATGTCAAAACAGAGTAAAAATGCCCATCTCAGTTTCCCCGGGCACAGTGTGACGCCTTTGAATTGCTTTGTTTTTGGTCCAAACGGCAAATCAAAACACAAGGACTCCTCATTTATGATCATAAATGACAAAGAAAAGCAGCAAATCTTCACATTTAAAAGACTCGGCCTTTATGCCCTTTCATTTAAAAAATTACTAAAACAATTAATCGATTATCAAAATAGTCGGTAATTAATTTTGTAACAATCCATTAAACGATTAAACGTTGCAGCTCTACTTACAAAATGATAAAAATGGCATTATCTCTCTGTAAAAATGTGTTCATCTGTTTCCACTGAAGCTCTTTCATTGTTCGCACAGTTGGTGCATTTGTATGCGTCAATATCCCACGAATAAACAAACAAACAACAGGATACAGAACATGACGAACCCATAAGAACCTCTGAGGAATACAGTGTTGATCTGAGAAAACAAACGGACAAAACAAACGTGTAGAACAGAATAATTCAGGTAAAAACAAAACCCCTCCGCTTGACAAATCCTCTGACAGCTTTCTGACAACTGAAGTGACATGGACCTCATCTGAAAAAGCAATAAAGGGGGATGATCCTAAAGTCCTCAAGTTCGTATTTCAGATGAAATCTAATTCTGTCAAGGTGAAGTGTACGGGATTAATTATAAGGCTGTGGGCAGTATATTTGTTTGCTGTTATTAGTCCAGTCTTTGCCGTACCCCCTGAACTTACATGACGTTTAAAATAAAAACACATTTTTTGTTTGGCAAATAGCAACACAGGAAAGGGAAAAGGATGGACTTACAATTTATGTAAAATTGTGTATTGTAGAACAATAAATAAATCAACCTTGTATTTTGAAAAGCTTTCACTGCTAAAAATGATCCAATGTTGATGGTTACACTACCGTACCAGTCAAATGCAAAAAAAAATATTATTATTTTTTATTATTTAAAAAAGAGAGAGGGAGAAAAGAAAACCTTGAAACAAAGAAATAAAATCTAATTTTGAATGAACTTCTAGGAATAGAGTAACCTATGTTGTCCCTTAAATTAAATTAATTAAAAAAATTACAAATTATGTTATAGCAGCTGTATCAGTATTGGTGTATCCACTGGACGACATTACATGGTTTATCCACCAGGGGGCACTGATAAACTCGTTTTTCAACTATAAACAGCACACGCACCCCAACTACTGTCAGCAGCACCACGAACTAAGTTTAATTCAGTCACAAAAACCTTAGCAAAAACACTGTGTGACATAAGTATCTGAAAGTTAATGAGGAAGTAGCTTTAGCGACTCAAGTGAACCGACTCCAGCAGTTTTAACCGGGAAAACACGTCACTTTCAGGCCTCCGTACCTGAACCTCCGACCGGATCATTGGCCAGCTGCACTCCCCTGGACACCACGGAGCCGCAGTCCGCACACACCATCTGGGCTTCACAGTACAGATCATCGTCTACAATGTTTGAAGACCCGCAGTCCGGGCAGCTCAAACCCGCACGAGACATCCTGCAAATTAACTCCCGCCGCGCTCGTGCAGCGAAGGAGACAGTGAACGGTAACGTGAACGAGGTTTATAACGCCTGTGATACCCAGCTGGGCGCCAATGTTACATCTGTTCTGAGTAAGTGTAAACAGCTTTTGAACGACCAGTAAACGCAACTGTCGCCGGCAAGATGAGTGCAGATAAAATGTGTCCGTGCAGGTACAACGTTCTGAATGTCAATGGTTCCGCTTGGCTGTTGTAAACCAAAGATGGTCTGCGTAAACTGAGCAAATCTCCTCCAGACAATTCTACTTTTCTTTCGAAAGGCATGAAATAGTTAAATTAGTCAAATCTGTTAACTTTAGATATATAAGAACTGTTAAAGTTTCAAATAAGGGAATTTGTAGGCTATTTGATTTGGAAGAAAATGTCCAGCAGGGAAAATATGTGCAGATTATAGGAAATCCTAAATTGCACAAATTATTTTTAAAAATCCCCTGACGTCTTTAAAAAAAAACAAAAAAAAAACTGTATAGGCCTGGATAGCCTAGATGTAAATAGAAAAAAGAAGACATTTGTTTTTATTTTGCATAATTTTAATACCATGATGCAGTACAGTGCAATAATTCAGTGTGTATTGTATTAGTGTAAGCTCGATAAAGTGCCTTTTAGGGTTAGTAGAATCATGTAAACTTTGACGTTCAGTACAAGAGCAAGAATCTACATAGTGCATAGTTTAAAAAATAAGGCTCTTCATCATACCAGAAATATCTGCGAGGGACAGGAAGCCAACAGTCCATGGAAAAACAGTTATTTCTTCTTCTTCTTTTTAGCTTTAACACAGTTATGAAGTCTGAAATGTAGGCAGCATTTGACATTTATCAAAGTAATTTCTGGAAAGACCTTTTTATAGTCAACATGAAAATAGTCATAACAATATACAAAGAGATTGCTTCAACATCATACATGTACACACCATAGCAAAGTGTCAAAATATATAACTACATTTTTAGAAAATTTTGAATATTTATGTACTTATTAACATCTTTGATTGCAAGCTGAAATAATCCTCAAATTTTAAGGGCAGAATCTTCAACAGCCTTTGAAAATTTTATTTTACAAAATATTTTAATAATCATCATTGATTTGCCAATACTGTATGTTGCACTTGATCTCATAACCATCTGAACCTT
>JAPXVT010258905.1:0-10197 GCA_029823135.1 Acanthurus reversus | reverse complement strand
GAGGTTTCTTATTTTTCCCTGATTCTTTCCATCGATTCAGGGTTTTTTAAGTTTTTCCTCACCAGGTGAGAGGGTCTAATGACAGAGGATGTCACATCTGTGCAGTTTGTGAAGCCCCCTGAGACAAATTGTAATTTCTGATTTTGGGCTATGCAAAAATAAATTTGATTGATTGATTGACAGTTGAATAAGTTAACTCAAGGTGTTGCGCTTGTTGTAGGGTGTCTTATGTCCACTGAAGGCTCTCATCACCTTTGTCATGGACTTGCCACCCTCCACAAGAAGAACAGATCCACCAGTGACCATTGGGACTGTTGGTTTTATCTTATCAATAACTACTTCAAATCCTTGAGCCGTCTCCTGCTGCTGGCTTCTCTGTCCTGAATAGTCAAAAAACACATGCACATCCCTCTTTGTAGATGCTGAATCGAAGACATATCTCACGATTCGATGGAAAACTTGCAGCACTTGGTCATCTATGTGACCAAGAGTTTATGGGAGCTTCACACATATTTTCAAAAGTAAAATAAAATAATGTTGAATGCTATCTAGTGTTGCAAGTTTTCCGTCGAGTTGTGAGCTTCTGTATCCTCACATGAAAGAGATGAGGCAGGGAGAGGGGAGCTCAGCCTGCACAGATACCTCTTAGCAATTTCGAGCTGAAGGGGTGTTCACCTACTGTGGACTGAGCGTGGAGCAGTCTCGTTGAAGCGAGACAACCGAAAGCCAAAAATGTCTCGAGAAAGCCAGAGAGTGTACGCAAAACATTAGCAGATCACAGCATCACCTGGTCTGCACCTGGGGAGGACTTGTGATACAAAATGACTGTCTGAGGAAGGAAACACTGTAACTGCAGACAGAGTGGACATGGAGGCTCACAGTAATACTGGAGACTGAGACTTGAGATATTTGTGCTTCTTTCTATGACAAAGTTAAAAACCAAGGTCCCGTTCCCATTCAGTGTTACAATCAGCGTGATGCTTTAAAAAAATACACATAGCCATAACAAGTTTCCTTCACATACACTCAAAAAAAGGAAACTTCACTATTGTTGGCTATAAAACAAAGTATTATGTTTAAATTACTTAAAATTGTGAGTTATTCATATTTACTTGAGTTAGTTGCGGCAGTTGAAAGTAAAAATGTGCAATATCAGTTTTACTTGGCAGTGTTAGTTTCCCCAACACAACTGTGTTATTTAAAACTTATGCAAAACATTAAAAAGGCAGCTTGTCCCTTTAAGGACACCGTAGGCTACATCCCGCTCATTCAAGGTCACGCTAGTTTACGTTAGGCCTGTGCCCTGCGTTAGGCTACATCCGCCATTATCTTTTTCAGAGCACGTGGAGAAAGAAATACGCAGCCTTCCTCGAAATAACGGTAAGTAAATGTATTTTAACTGTCATTATTTCATAAAACAATTAGTATTAAGTAATTTGCACCGAATACATGTGCGGCGCGTAATGGAAGCTGGAAAATTGTGGACGTTCATTTAGGCTATTTGTGGCGGACCTGTCTGTGATTACTGCTGTGATTTAAGTAGTTAAAGTGATTGGGGTGTATTTTTTGTTTTTATCGCGCGCCTTTTCTACTTCTTTCCCGGTTGAAACATGGAGGCTGCGGGGGAAATTATGAGTGGCAGTTTTGACAGCGTTTTAGGTGCAAATACAGTCTCGTATCGGTACTGGAGACCCATTCGAAAAGAGAGCAAGCTCCATTCAATCAAAAGAGCGAAATTTCGGAAGATAATGAGATGGATGACTTGCATAGCAGCATGCGGTAAGAAACATTTTTCTATCTTTCAAATGGCTTATGACGGCCCGTTATCCCGACAACAACTGCACACTGTTCAGAAGTCACGTTGCTGCTTTGACATTTTATTTACAGTTGCCATGACCACTAACGTATAATGTGACGTGCACAGCGTTGACATCATATCCGGGTCTTAATGTAAGCAAATTCGAGTAAAATATAGACTTCACTTATCCCGTGCGAATGCACCGAAAGAAACACAGAAGTGAATAGGGCTAAATACAGTAATTAGATGTAATTCATATCACAGTTAATAGGCCTATCATCATAATAGTGTAGTGGCAGGAAAGACCAATTCCCCAAATATTGTCATGAAATCCCTAGAACACTTGTCTGTTGATTAAAAAAATGCTGAAATATTTCCACGTCACATTAGAAGTCAATTTAATGTCAGAGGAAAATGTTTAGGGTGTTTTTACTCTTCTCAAATGTGAAAATGTGTCATGTTGTTAGTCCGAATTTTGTCTGCATTCTGGTTCTAGAGAATCACGGTTCAACAAAATAAGATGTTAAATTCTGGCGCACCATCGATTTCCGTCACAGGTTTTGAAACATTTTATTCATTTAAACATGGACATGTATAGTTAAGTTCCAAAAAAAACAAAACAAACACCGACTCGTGAGCTGGTGGCGGTGAGAAATTTGAATTAAATTAGATTAAATTATCTATGGGGGAAAAACCCTGGATTAGATATGCTGTAAAGAGGCAAATTCTGACGTGTTGATGTGTTTTAGGGGAGTGCGCGTGGGGGGGTTGCTTTTGCCTCAGTTTGTGTCACATTAGGGATGTTCCTGATCAACCAACTAACCTAGTCGTTTAAAGTTTCTCACACTGCTAGTCGTCACCGGAAATACTAATTGGTTAAACAGTTTTTTTTTTGTTTGTTTGTTTTTTGGTAAGATGTTATGCAGCCAGCTGGCAGCACCTGCTCATAAATGCTCGGATGCAAGGTAGAACATCTGCGCAGTGGAGTAATATCATGTTTTCTGAGTGTTTTCCTACTGTATACAAGTCGACTTTTTCCGTTTAACCGGCGGGTAAATTAGTCGTTAGGAACATCCCTAGTCACATTAAAAGTCAGCAGAGTTAGTTTGAGAGCTTGACTAAAACCATGTGGTGCTTTTGACAAGACACGTAGCTGAATGCAGCTCCTGTCATTCACTGCCTCTGCACCGGTCAGGATTCAAATCTTGGTCAGGGGCTTGTATATATTATCGGGTGCATTCAGTATAGCGTTCTAATTAACACAACTTTAAGCACAAACATACAGTATTTATCTGTATTTTCTCAAAGAGATTATGTTGTAAATTATTGTAACAAATGTAATTCACACTGATTTGTACTACAGTATTCCATTAATTTATTATTTTGCTTGCATTTAATCATAGTCATATAGTTAAATGTGTAATTGATTGAACAATAAATGAATTATAGGTTATATTTTTACTGAAGGGGCAGTGGGTTGCAAAAGTAGGGAAGGCATGGCAGTTGAAGGAGAAGTACTGTTTTCTCTGCATAGCACAGTCTTAAATGTATTCTAATCTCTCTTTATTTTTCAACAGATATGAATGTGGTCTTGTAAAGATTGTGGGACAACTGTAGCAACAAGATTCCATCTTCTAAAACACTACAGGTTAGCTCATGCCAACTTTGGCCGCAGACACCCCTACCCATGCACTTATTCTGATTGCCCGTGTGTTTTCAAAACGTGGAATGCTCTTCATAGTCATTTAAGCAGGTCACATGCAAATCAAAGTGTTCAAAAATGTGTTACTACAACTATATTTAACTGTCAGTTGTGTACAAGCACTAATATAGCATCAGCAGAAGAGTATTTTTGTCACATCAATAACCATCTCAAGAGCCATGAAACAGTAAATTGTATGTTTCAGGGCTGTTCTTTTCAGACAAATGTTTATGGTACTTTCAAGTCCCACAGAAATAGAAAACACACTCCATATTCTCTTGAAGATTTTAAACAAGGTATTGTAAAAACAAGTGAAGCAGAAGATTTAGCAGATGGTGACATTGATAACTCGGCTCATACTGTTGAGTGTGATGTTGATTGCGATATAGAACCTGAAACAAAAGAACAGGATTTATTTAAGACATTAGAACTAAAATTAGGATCGCTCGTACTAAAACTAGAAAACTACTTCCATGTTCCACGCACAGCAATAGATGAACTGCTTGCTGAATTGCATTATTTGCTAGGATCTGCTTCTGTGCCCATATCAAATGAAGTCATTGTAGAAGTCTTAAAGAATCACAATGTCTGTGTGGACCAGATTGTGGTTAAAGAACTGACCACTGCATTATCTTCATGTAATCCTTTGTTAAAAGCTATATCAAAGGATGGCCCACTAGCTACTGCTCATAAACGTAGCAAGTATTATAAAGAAAATTTTGAGGTCGTTGATCCAGTAGAGTACATACTTGAGTCAAGAACAAAACGAACTTTCCAGTATGTTCCTGTTCTGAAAACCTTACAGCAATTACTCAAACAAAAAAATATACTGAGTAAAGTTGTTGATAGTCATACAGACCAGCATTCTGTAAATGGGGAGTATAGGTGTTACCAAGATGGTAGTCACTTTAAAAATAATGAGTTTCTCTCAGGCGAGGAATTAAGACTCTCGTTGTGCCTTTACATAGACGACTTCGAAATTTGTAATCCTTTGGGGACTTCACGCAAAAAGCATAAACTTTGTGGGGTTTATTGGATTTTAGGGAACTTGCAAACAGTTTGTCAGTCATCACTGAACTCAATTTATCTTGCATTGCTTTGTAAAAGCGAAGATGTGAAGACATTTGGCTACAAAAAAATATTAGAGCCTTTTCTGCTTGATCTTGCCACATTAGAGCAACAGGGGGTCTTCATTGATCATCTAGGAACATTCATCAGAGGTACTGTTCAGTGTGTAGTGGCAGATAACCTCGGCTCTCATGGATTAGCTGGATTGGTGGAGAGTTTCTCTGGAAATTTTGTCTGTCGTTTTTGTACTGCTACACGCAGTGAAATCCAGTCAAGGGAGGTCAGAGAGGGTAGCTTTTGTCTCAGAACTGAAGAGCTGCATCATGCACATGTAGCAAGTGCACATGAACACAAGCAACCCTGTTGTGGAGTCAAAACCACATGTGTTTTAGCTGAGAGCCTTTCATTCTTTAAGGTTACGGCAGGTTTTCCCCCAGATCTAGCTCACGACCTTTTTGAGGGTATAATACCCGTTGAACTTGCTGAATGTTTTGGATTGCTGATAGCCAAGAAGTACTTCACTTTTGATCGTTTAAATGAACTGATTCAGGCTTTCCCATACAAGTGGGGAGATAAAACGAACCGCCCTCATTTATTACCACGTGCTTTCCAAAGTAAAAAAAACATTGGTGGGAACTCGCACGAGAATTGGTGTTTATTAAGACTAATAGCACTGATTGTTGGGGAACTAATTCCGGAGGATGAACCAGCTTGGCAAATAATACTAGATTTAAAGGATATTGTCGATCTGGTTGTTTGCCCTGTACATACCAATGAATCAATTGCATACTTGGAAAATAAAATATCAGAACACAGATACAGGTATTGCACACTTTTCCCAGAAAGAAAACTGCTACCTAAGCACCACTACCTGGAACATTATCCAGCATTGATACTTCGCTTTGGTCCACTTGTATCTTTCTGGACTTTGAGGTTTGAATCGAAGCACAGTTATTTTAAACAAGTTGTGAGGCATACAAACTGTTTTAGAAACATAACACTGTCTCTGGCCACTAAACATCAGCTCATGATTAGCCACAGTATTTTTTCATCAAGCTGTGAAAAAAACAATCTGAAGGTTGAACAAGTCTCAACAGTCCCTCTTGATGTCTTGAAAGAGGAGGTAGCAATTAGTCTCAGTCAGAAGTATCCTGATCTTACTGTTGTTAATCTTGCACACAATGTATATGTCGATGGCATCAACTTCAGAAGTGGCATGATAATAGTGCATGGCTTTGTTGGTGGACTGCCAGACTTTGCTGAAATTGTGCAGATGTGTGTTTTGACAGATGGACTCGCCTTCATTGTAAAAAAATTAAGCTCATGGTACAGAGAACACTACAGATCGTTCGAGCTGGATCCTTCTCCAAGGGATGTTTCTGTCATTGAACTGAGTCAACTTGTGGATCATTACCCCCTCTGTGATTACAAAGTTGGCACTCTACGGATGGTTACTTTGAAAAGATACGTACATTCCTCAGGTAATATCAAAGGAATACTTGCACATTTTGGGCAAAATGGAGTTTTTTTTTCCTGACTTACCGAGACTAACACAAGATGTTCAATTAGGGCTGGCTGATATAGACAAAATCAATTTTCACAAAATATCTGACCAAATACCTTGGTTGATATTGCGATAATATTCTAGGGATGACTGTTGGTGCTTTCACAAAGTATTTACACAATGAGATTTTTGATAAATAATCATCAGTAATGTGGATATAATGACAAAGTAGGTAAAGGCAAATAATAAAACAGTCTGGTACGTTCAAAAAATCACATCAGTTTTCTGTAATGCAGCCTTTAAAACCAGGAAAAGACAACACTTTTACTGTATCACAGTATTATGATATCCTAAATCTCAGATGATATCTATTGTCACATCACCATGTCGATATATTGCCCAGCTCTATGTTCAGTACCACTTTGTCCTCTGTACATCTGCTGGTTCTTTTGGTACTGGTTAGTATTTCGTGAAGCTTGGTAAAGACTCTTAAGTCTATAGGTGGGAGTAGCATACCTCTGTGAAAGTGGAAAAAAATAAACCTCACAGCTTAGAAGCTGTCCTATTTTTACAGTATATTGTTTGTATTTGTTTTACATTTTATTACATTTTGAATTAAAATCAGACAAGGACAGTAGTTTAGGAGAAGTTAAAGAGGTGCCATGGACTGGAGGTGCAAATGGAATTAAAATATTGAAAAGTTTTCAATTTTCTGTAAGAATTCAGGAAGTGAAAACAGACATCATGAATTATTTATGTACTTTTTTTACTTTCTAAAATATCCTCCAAAAATATTGAACTTTCCAATGGACACACAGAGGAGAAAATGGTATCAAACATCATCTCTTCCACGTTCAGTGGTTCTTAGTCCAGTCTAAGTACCATCTGTTATGCAAGGTTTTCCTCCAGCTCTTCTCCTGCTAACCTGATTCAATCAAGGGCTTAATTCTGATTGGTTTAAAAAAATCTACCTGATCAGGATGTTTAATGAAAGTGTGTGGCCCTTAGTTGATTAGTTGTGCAAAATAAACCAAGGGCTGAAACAAAACTTTTTAAAGACGAGGGTTCCTGGAGGACTGAATTAAAAAAATATTGAATGTAGAGAGAGTGGGGTTGACATATTAGACTACATGTAAATTGATATTGAAGTGTAATAATATACTTCATTATATACGTTGCAGAACTATAAAAATGTGCATTCTGCCACTCGGGTTCATCGATAGCTCCCCAGATTCTTGCCTGTGGAATGCTGAGCTCCTGTTTTTCACCGGTTCATTTATGCATATTGCAATTTTGCATTCATAAAACGACTCAATATTTCCGTAAATATGAACAAGTTCCAAACATGATTCAAAGAATAAAATAAGGAATGTGGTCTAATCTGTCTTCAGTTCTGATTACTTAGTTTTCATAATAAACCTGTTTGAATGAGAAAGTAAATCCAGTGAACCAGAAGATCTGGCAAGCAGATCTACTCATTCAAACAGCTTTATTATGAAAATTAAGTAGTCTATGCTGAAACTAAACTTCCATATCATTTAAACATTTTAAGTATTATGTGTGTTTTAAGATGTCAAGAGACCTGTTAATAGTAGTGTTCTGCTCTGTTTTAAACTAATATTCTTTCTTTCAGAGTAAAAGTTGGATGTGACAGTAGATACGATGTCTACTCCAGCAAAACTTCGAATTGTCCTAGGAGAAGATAATTGTGTGAAGCTCACTTTGCCTTCTGGAATACCGGACTCTGTCGACAGTCTTAAACTTGAGATTCAGAAACAGTGTGGAGTTGAAGGAGAGTTCAGACTGCAGTACATGGACCATGATTTTGACCAGTTTATGAACCTGACTTCAACAGCAGATATCGAAGACAAAGGAACAGTAAAAGTGATTATGCCAACTGAGCAGTCAACACAGTCAGCCAGCTATACTTCAGATGCAGCTTTTCATGGCCTGGATAACTCCCCTGCAGACACTGATATACTCTCATCCTCTGAGTCAACCAACTCAGCCTCGTCACTGAGACTTCAAGGCTGGCCACGCAGCTTCCCCATTCCTTCATTCACCTATGATGTAGAGATGCAGTTGTCAAAAGCAAACCGGGAATTCCTTGCTAACGGCAAGCGCCTGAGCCCAAGTCCGAAACTCAAGTCGGACATTTTGGATGCCTTGGCTTCTGAAATAATCAGCTACACACCATACCCTTCAAGTGCACAGTTGGATGATGTTGGAGAAGCTTTAATCATAAAACATCCATGCTTAAAGGAACAGGGGTCTGTTACAGGATTCTACGGTTGGAAAATCAGCTTGAAGTATAAAATGGGCAACTATCGCACTAGGCTTAGGAGTATGGGATGCCCAGAGCTGAGCATCAACTCCATGAAAAACAGAAAACGTGGTACATCCAGTTGTCCTAACCAAGTGAAGAAACCAAGGCGAGCTGAAGTCAATTTCCTTCCTGATTTCCCAGCTGGAGAAGACAAAGAGAGTCTTGAGAAGGAGCGACTGGAACTGTTGTATGAGGTCAAGAAAAGGCACAACTATCAGGTGATAAAGCAGAAAATGGAGAAAACCTTTGCTCATCAGCGGTATGAGGTGATTGAAGACATGCCCTTCATCGCAGAATTCAAAAGTAGATGGCCGGCTCTTTTTTTGGAACAGGAGGCAAGTCTTGAATTTGAATTTCCTAAGCATATTATCTTGGCTTCGTGTACTGAATAGTTCTAGCTGTTCTCTATTTCTGCCAACCCACTAATTATACAGACATTACTGATGGTTACCGATCAAAAATTGTTTTAATGTTATAATTATATAATTTTAATATCATAACATCAATATTTCTCGTAATTGGTCAAAAATATTGATATTTGATTTTATCCTAATCCCCCAGATCTGACTTAACTTAACAGCTAGATTCTGTAAAGTACCTTAACCCTTGTGCGCCCCGGAGTGCATTTTTCATCCCTTTAGGTTTTTAAAGTGGTCATTTTGGGTGTATTAATGCATGTAGGGTGAAATTTGGCCTAAGTGTGCATTTTTGGAGTAATTATGAAATTTTGAAAAAATGTATTATAATAAGTCAATATTGTAATGTGTAAACAAAATTGTTACACTGGTTAACAGCAAGGACATTCTTTGTCCATTGACTCACATTAAAACCACAATTTTTGATCCCACTGCCATTACAGCATAAAATCATGCAATTCCTGCAATTATTGTTTCAACCATTACTCCTGGCTTACAATTTGTAGTTTTTACATTTCACCACAAGATGGTGCCATTTTCCTGTTTTTGGCCTATCTGTCAAACACAGGTGATGTGCTCATTTCTCCATTCTCTCATGTAATGAAGCTGTGCAGGCCAATTGAAAAAAAATGTGCAACAAAAATGGTGTGGGTGTGTTGGTAGGGATGTCATTGTGTGGGCTGTAGTGGGATCTAAAAAATGCATGTGTGCGTCTGGGTGTAAGCAAAAAAATGATGAGGAGGCATCTGTGCCAACTTCAACGATTTTTTTCGATTTTACATGAAAAAAACTGGTATTTCAAGGGTTAAAATTTTGAAAATAATTTAATATTTGATATTTCTGATCAGGGCTGAAGCTGATTAAAAGATTGAATCAAAAAAAGTATGATATTATATTAAAATATAATGTTTTTATAGCAGTTTTAGTAAGAGGACATTTTTGTCCTCCTGGTGGACAGTGTAACAATTTATTTAAATCTGACACTGTGCAAAAAATAATTATGCATAAAGATCACTTTTGGTGCTAATTATTGACTTATCCCAGGCTGTGATAATCCCACCACAAACAATGAACTTAGCGTTTAATATGTGGAAATAACTCACTTTTTTCGATTTTACGTAAAAAAAACAGTGGTATTTCTTTTACAGAAACTGGCATTTCAATGGTTAAAATTAAAAAAATAAATTAATATTTGATATTTCTGATCAGAGCTGAAGCTGATTAAAACACTGAATCCAAAAAAGTGGTATGTTATATCAAAATATAATGTTTTTATAGCAGTTTTAGTAAGAGTACATTTTTTGTCCTCCTGGTACACAGTGTAACAGTTTATCTCGGGTAGCACAATAAAGGGGCCATATTCTGGAAAATACACTTTCACTT